>JAUZNJ010036503.1:43436-56448 GCA_034780135.1 Jordanella pulchra
AAGGATCAAAATGTTTTTAATCTGAGTAGATACTCGCTGCCTTACAAGAAAGATAGACTAAACGTTGTGAATTTGAGCTGTTGCAGGTAGATTAAGGGAGCTCAGCTTTTTAATCTTGTATTGATCCGTTCATTTAAATTGAACATTGACTGCTTTGGCATCATAGAGGCCTTTAAAACAGAGGAACTGGGTGCAGACAGTTGAATTTGAATTGACTGTGGGTTTATGGTTACTCGGTTACGTAGTGTTCATTCTTCTCTTTAACCCAGTGCTTGCACTGAAAGCCTCTAAAATGGGTCACAAACGCATCATTTGTCATCCATTGTTGGGTTATTTATCTGTTTGAGATAAGACGTGGGATATTTTCTGTCCTAGCATTTGCTTTCCTGGATGTTGCATCTCTTAATTAATAAAATCCTTCACGTTCTACTCCTCTTGGCTCATAACTCACCTATGTCACTTGCTTTGCATGTGTCTGTCTCAGTGTAAAGCCCCAATCTCATTAGACTACACGGCTTAGCGGGAATATGTTATTAGAGTGGTTGAGCTGAATGCCTTTGACTGGGTAACAAAGATTTCATCGAAGGAAGAGGAGGAGGGAATACAAAACATGAATGGGAAGAAGAAAAATGAATGAAAGGGAAAAACTGGAGCAGCAATTAAATCTAGACCAGATGCAGTTCAGTTTAGACTTTGCGTAAACTGTAAATCTCTTTGAAGGAGAGCATTCAAATATTCTGTACAGGTGAGTATTTAAATGCTAACATCCTTGGTGACCAGCTGTTCTTTGGTTATTAGGTTCCTGTCTACATAATGGGTATCTGAACGAATTTAGCCAATTACAGGGCTGTTTACAGTTAAAAACTGTCTGTTTGTGTCAATAAAAATGTTTTAAAGCATATTTCCAACGTTTAAGTTCAAATAGTTTGAAAATTAATTCTGTTAATTTTGTTAGTGAAGTTGTGTTAACAGGAGGAATAAAAGGCAATATTGGCTCAAGAAAATTGTCCCAAAACCATCGGGGATCAATTAGACTGAGGTCAAAATAATTGGCGTCAGTCTTAAAAAACCTGTATCGTTTGATCTATCACAATATCACAACATCAGTGAATCTAAGGCACGAATCTCTATGAAAAGAGTGGCCATAATAACAAGGGAGAGTCCATCTTCCTGATCAAACGCCATTATTAGTATGCAGAATGTGAATATATGGCCTCTAGGTGTTTTATTCTGCCATGTTATATCCAAGGCAAGAACACATTCTTTATATTAAATACACAGATGGTGTGAAGATTAAACATTCAAGTTTCCATCCCTCTTGTCAACTATTCCACTTGTAAACTACCATTATGTTTACTGTTTTCCCTTTTTATTAAAGTTAAAAAATACCCAGTACTGCACTTACTATGTTTTAATGCTTTCAATTTGTTTTATAAGGAAAAGAAATATTATAGATAAGCTTGGAACTAAGTGAGTATTTGTGATCAGATGGTTGCAACAAAGCACTCGTAGCCTGTTATTTATATCCCTTTTAATATCCTTGTTGGCAAGGAAAATGCATTTGTGGGTCAAAGAGTCTTGTTATGTTTTGCTTAAAGAAAAACTTACCACACAATGCTAAGCAGACCTTTCTGTAGTCATCTCTGGTTCGATGTCCTGCATTAGGTTATGGGATCAAAGCTTGAAGAAACAAATACTACTGGCAGTAGTATGGCAGAGAACAACAAGCTGGCAACTAGCCGTCATGCTGGCCACCAGAACGGTCCCACAGTGCTGTGGATGGCTTCCAGTTTCTCAACCAGCATGTTGCAAGGCGGTCAGTGAGGTCACTTAAGGGAGTTAGTCATTCTAACATGGACAGCACACCTAAGATAATCCTACAATTGTGTTAAACAAAGAAAAATATCAGCCTATCATAAATGTCCTTATTTTCTATGCCAAGTTTATTTCTTATCTGGATTTTTTTCTTATCTGATAGCCAAATTGTTTAACTTGTATATAAAAAGTGAATACAGGTTTTAAAATTTGAGCAGATGTATGGTTATAATTTCATTCATTGCTATAAACTACATGTATATATAAACCTGATGGCCTGCACTAAACATGTTGACAGAAAACAATTTGCCAGTATTAGCAGGAGGTTCGCCCCTATCACTGCTATCGGTTATGATAATAAATAATCCACTTTAAAAAAGGCGAATCTGATTCGCCCTAATTTCAAGCTTTGTAGATCTGTCCTTAACATAGTGCTCTAAACTGGCACAGCCATGGTCACCATGGTGACGGCTATCCTTGAAACCAGTTTCAGCCAATTGCTGCTGGTAGCAGCTATGATAGGCAGTGGCCTCACCTTAGGATAGTTTAGATAAGCAGTGAAAAGGAGTGCTGTGAACTACTAGTGACCTCGCAGCGTTCCTCTTCAGTCCATTTGCATAGCCTTGATGTTACTGATTGCTTTCTCATGGTTAATAACCTATTGTTTTACACTTTTTATTTTAAATTGATAGTCTGATCCAGTTATGCAAATTACTCCTTTTTTCCCTAAATATACTGTGCCCCTATATATTAGTTTCTTGGTTTTGTTTCCATATAACTTTACCAGAACTCCTTGGTGTAACAAACTTTGTTCTGTCTATTGTTATTCTCTTTCCTCTCTGGAACAAAAATGCAGATGCGGAAAAATTTCTTGTTACCATTTTCCAGGATTGCTTTGGTTACTCCAGACACAGCGATTTGTGTCTAGTCCACAATGTCCTCCCTAGTCATGGAGTGTAGTTTCAGGTTTTCTCATAGATGGTCAGAGCTGCAGCAAAAATAGAACATCACGGTTTAGGAATCTCATTGTGTGATAAAGCATTCATCAGATAAAAGATAGGAGTCCCAGTTACACTTGTTTTTCAACTGTGGATTTTTGTCGATAAGATTTTAACAGATAGTTGAACAAGCTTAAGATTGGATTGTAATTAGATGGTGCAAGTTTAATAAAGCTAGCTCTTGCATGGTTTTGATGCTATAGCCACTCAACAGAAAGCAGTGTCTTCTTGAAGGTAGCTTGTGGCAAAAATGTTTTACTAAGTCAGTTTTATGCCTTCTTAAAAATCACAGCGCGTTTGTGTCAAATGCAGACTTTAGTTCATTTCTACAAGCTTGAAAAATGCTTTCCATACCAGTTGATACCCTTTTTCAAATGTATGTGCGAGTGTGTTTAAGATTAACTTTTACCCCTCCATTTCTTTTATTGGTTTCCTTTCCCTCTTATGTCTCCTTGTTTCATATTGTGTAGATTTGCAAAGCAGCTTTAAATGTTTAGTAATGCAGTGCTTTGAGCCTTTTTTAGATTTTTTTTCCTTTATTCTTCAAAGGTAACTTCATACTCAGAAAGCTCTGCCCTGTGCATTTTTCCTCAGAAGTATCTCAAGTTCAAATTACACCATGCATCAGCTTTGACGTCAGCATGATGAGTTGTCATCAGCAACCAGTGCCTACCGGTTTCTCCATCTTGATGGGGAGCGACTTCTGAATGAGGGGAAAAGTCAGCATACATCCTCCTGAGTATATAATGCTGGGAAACTGTCAGAAACAAACCAGCGTATTTTCTGCTGCCTTTGTTGTAGGTCATAGCTACTAGCAGGATGTGAGCAATTATCTTATATCGTCATGATTTTATCTTTCTTAATTCTGAAATAAATTGTGGTTTATTATGAAAATAAAAAAACTAAACACAGTGATGGTTTTAGATTAGAGACACAAGTTTTTGATTGACTTGATCTAAATCTAATTGACAATGTTGATTAAGGGTTACATTAGCTGCTTAACTTTTAGGTTACTGAATTAAAAACAAAAAGATCAGAATGGTATTTGTGAAACACTTCTAAACCTCCATGAACAGAGATGTAAAACTAGCACTTAAAGGCAAAGTGTATCTTTTGACAATCTGTGAGACTTGTGGATGGTAACTACTAAAGCCCTATGAAATCCAACATCATCACTTTGTGCTTTTAAACAGGTGGTTATAGTTTCTCTCGAAGGAAAGTTAAAACTTTGCTCCAGGAATTGCAACCTAATCATGTAACAAATGTTTTACATAATGCTCTCCACCTGTCTGTCATCACATTCTTGTCTTCCTAACCAACCATAGTTTTTGATTGAGAGGTTGACGCTGCTCCACCTCACAGCGCAACTAAATGGGCTCTATTTAGGTGACATCTAAAGTGTAAATATTTATAAACAGAACCACATAAAATGTGTTCAACATAATTAACATTAAACAGTGTAAAAATGGCTCTGCACCAGACCCCTTTGGATCATTTCACCTTTCTGTTCTGCCATGCCTCTAGTCTAGCGCCACTTAACGATGAATAGTGGCACCCTCCTCTGGATGGCAGCCATGTCACAATACTGAAAGGCCTATGGAAGTACATGTTATCAGTTAATCAGATGGAAAAAAATCAATCTCATTAAGCTAAGTTATAAAACATGTAATCATTTGTATGAGTCCCTATTAGTAACACTAAAAACCATTGGGAACATGCAGCCACAGCCTTATAATCTAGTCCTGAGCAAAATGACTTTTTGTCATCCCTTCTAATGTTAGTGCCTTAAATAACACATAGTATCATAATATTTGGGTTTTTGAGTCTATATCTCAAATTCCTGATGGAATTTCTAAGTTTGAATAGAAAATGTTTTTTTATGCTTGATTCTTTGATTTAATCAAATCATAGGTTAAAAATGAGTAAGATATCTAATATTTTAGGATGTGGAGCCTTGCACAAACTGTGACCTTGGCTGCTTTGTATTGTGACAGGAAAGTAGTAGGTATATTTATATGGACGTAATGATTCTGATTTAAGGTCTTTGAATTTGTAAACACACACATACACGTGGAAGAAAGCCAGCAGGACTGGGCTGTGCTGAATTTTATGGGATCTTATTTCCCTCCTGCTCTCGTGATTTGCTGATCCTGTAGCTTAATTGTGGAAAACAATAACTCTATCAAGGACTAACTTTAGGCTAGATTCACAATATAGGCTAAGACTACATGCTGGAAATGCTTTAAAGTTATGTAGCATCTTGCTTTTTAATTATTTGTTGTGTTTAAGTAAAAAGAGTTTAGATTTTATAAACAAAGAAACGTCACTGTTTGTTTGCCTTTGTTCCTACTTACATCCTGATGAACTTAAGGATAATGGCAGCAATTTATCACATCCAGGGTCAGAGGGGGATTTTCACAGACTATAAATACCCATTTTCTCATGATGCTCTAAAATGCCTTAACAAAGGCTCACACTATAAATGGATGATGTCAAACCCTAAATGTTAAGTAGACAAAGTTGATGTAAAGGGTTGTAATTTGTTGATGTGGTACGGTTAAATAGTTTAGTGCTTTGTTTGTTATCCAAGCACCAAATATCTCCAGAAGTCCCGTTCTTTAAACTAAGGGAAGTTATTGTCTCATGAAAATGTTTTTGCACTCTGATAATCACAGTATCTCTCTGTAATTAGTGTACGACTTAAACCGCTAATGTGACATACTGACATACTTCTTAGGTTGTATTTTTTTTTCTCCTTGTTATTTCACAGTTTTTGTCAGTTGATGTTGATGTTGAACCCTGTTAGAGTATATAATCCATCAATAATAAACATTTAAAGTAAGAGCACGCCTGTCGGGCTTAAAGAGGGTTAAATTACATCACCAAGAGTTGAAGTGCAGAGAAAGCAATGCAATCCAGCTATAAGCAGACCAGAGTTACTTCCTTTTATGGGCCTAAGTTTGTGTGTGTGTGTGTGTGTGTGTGTGAGAGACGAGATGGTTGAAACACTGGGAAAATGGATTGATTCACATATGGGACAAGCAAAGGGGAGATGGGATGTTTTAATAGGAATTATCTATGTAGGGTTCAATGAAGAGAAATATTCAGGGCTAGAAGGGAGCTCGGACACAGGAAGCTGGGAATGAAATAAGAAAAACAATGAATGTTTGATGAAATTGGAGAAATGATCCTGAATTTTAGCTTTTCAACCTTTTTAAAAGCTCTTTTACAATTTGATCTGTAAGATTATGTTCAGACCACCCCATCTACTTTCTTATTATAAAGCTTGAACTGAAGGTCAAAAGTAAAAAAAACAAGTTGTTTGCAAAAACAGAATGTTTCAATTTTGGATATAAACACACACAAACTACTAATTCTACATAATTGCTTATTGTTTTTAATTTAACCTTGCTCTAGTGCACTAAAAGACATTAGCAACACTTTTTTTGACTTTATGATTCATTTTTTGTTGTTGATTAAATGCTTTTATTTGATTGCATGAAGCTAAATTTGCAACACAGATTTGATCAATTTTTCTTTTCATTAAATAAAACGCAAGCTTCATTCATTATTTCTGTTACTGGCTTAGAGTTTTTTTCTTTTTTATAGTTGGCTGAATAGCTTTGGGTGATCTGATTTTAAAATAAAACAGTTTTTCTCTTGCTTTGCTTCAGGCCCCTTTAACTGCCCTAATTCTTGTGCTTAGCACTTAAATAAGGAAAAAAGCTAAACAAAGACCACATTACTCTGCAGTAGTTGTTAACCCAGTTATATCTTCTCAGCTGACTCTCAGATGATGCAGCAGCAGGAATAGCTTGCACAACAGGCACGCAATCAAGTCTCGTAGTTTCAACAAATGTTGAATTTGGTAAAGAACACAAACCTTGATATTTCAGAGGCATGTAAAAATCCAACACCTCCAGTGTGTGCTCACTCCATGTAGTAAAGCCTCAATTTGCAAGAGGCAATAATTGGCATGTTGTTGGACACTCATAATTTGACTGTGGTATGACGCACTGCAGCCTGAAGATACACGTCAGCAGGCCTGATGCCTGCATTGCACTACATATTTTACCTAGAATGACACAAGCAATGCCATCAGGATGAGCTATCACTCGTATGTAGCCACAAATTCCCATAGATTCAGACAGATTTCAAGATGATGTGCTTTGTCTGAAAACATAATGCCATACATCCAAAGTATTGAAGAAAAGAATATTTTTGAAAACATAGTTGTCGCACTGAACACAACTTTATTTTGTTTCGTTTTTTTTACCTACGAGGACCTATGGAGAAAAAGTCCAGTGATTCTTCAGAGAAGTTTTGAGGTTTAAAACTAAGCTGTCTATATTTGTTTTTCTTTAATGATAATTCTGTAATTTTATGAACAAAATTATATTATTTTGCCACATTAGCCTATTTTTGTGCTAGCTATAGCAAGAAGTATGTCTTTCTTATAACCTAAGATTGACTGCAGCTATGTAAAAGAAAATATGTATTGGTTCTTTTAGTAGGAGGATGTAAAGGAACCAAACTAACAAGGATTTTAGTGCTGTCCAGTTTAAAGGTGCTATAAATCCATAGCGAAGAAGCTAAGCAGCCAGTTACTGTGGGATGTTTCAACAATCCCTTTTGTGCTGTTTAAGTACCACAGTAGTCAGACATTCAGAAAATGGAGGGGGGGGGGATCCTTATATTTTTTTCCCTGTATAGACAGTGCTTTTATGTCTGCTGAGGGTAAAATACAGGGGGATTATGGTTTCCATTATATGTGTGGGTGTAAACAGAAGCTGATAATCTGTTGCTTTCAGAGTTGCCTTCTATTTACTGTGTTGTGAGCCCCCATACATCTTATGCAGTTTATGTTTGGGCTCTGCTGACCTCACTGCATGTCCCAACAAAGGATGTGAATATGTTTATGTGAATGCCAGCGTAGTTAGACTTATTGGGACAGCCAAGGCTGCTTGCTGTTGGATGGAAGTAACACATGGGGTATTTCCTTCAGACCCAATCTGTTACTATGGTTATCAAGTGGATGTGAGGTGAGCAGAGAACATTAAGGGTTAAGCAAGACATTAGTAACTTTGAAATTAATTTAAATTATAGTTTTAGAAAAGATACAAGCAGAAAAAATCCTGAAGCTGTTCTTTATAAGAGTCCAAACTTTCTACATGGAGTTGTTTGTAATGTTTGTCAGCTCTGTTTTGGAACAGAAAGTTTGCCTACGGAAAACATTTCCTGAGTGTCATACCAAATACACATTGCTCAATATTTTGATTAAACCACACAATTATGTTCAAAGATTCGCTGTGCTGTATAGCAGCCTGTGAAGGAGTTGGTGCAGAAAGATGAGCTTCTCTGCTTATAAACACTGGTTCGCTGAATCGGTATGATGTATAATTACTGAAAGAAGGGTATCTGTACAGGTGCTGCTCAGTGGTGTTTAAGACTTGAATCAACTGAGAAGCTTTAGAAGGTTTTAAGACATTTTGAGGTATGATTGATTTTATTGCAGTTTTCAGCAATAGTTGCATATCTTCCCTGATATAATGCGGCCCTACTTTGTTACACGGAGTGAATGTTTGATATAATGTTGTCTATTTACTATCTTGAACCAGTCTGCTCACTCTCTGCTAAACTCTGACATCAACAAAGCACATAACTGCTGCTCACGCCATAGCTTTTCAGGGCAGCAAAATCTGTAGTTTGCTGCAATCTGCTTAAATTATTTCATTAGTGTCTGCCTAACAAAAAGCCAGAGTGTACATGTATCATTCAGGCAGTATTTCTTTTATACAATTAACATTATGGGCTTATATTATGTGCAGAAAATTATGTTTTAAGTAATTTTTTCTCCCTTTCATCCTTTTTTTAAATCTTTCCACTTAAAAGCAAATGATTGTTTCCAGAGTTTACACTAGTTTATCTTAGCTGATGAGTTGTTTTTTAATTTTTATTTTAAATCTCTCTCTTCCTCATGTTGTTCAACTATAGTCACTCTGTCATAACAAATTAAATATAATTTTCTTGTCTCAAGTACCACAGCCGCATTTATTCTCCTCCTCTTCAGCCAGCTCGATGATGATGTATTGACAGGCCAAGCCCTCAGTCGCACAGTTAGAATGACTGAAGGATAAATCAATAGGAAACGCCACGCAGAGATGGTTCAATTGCTCTTTTCCTCCTCTTTCCGTCGTTCATTCAATGGAGTTTTGTCTCCTGCCTCGGTTTCACCCATTTTGTTTGTGTTAATTTCATAAAACTAATAAAAAGAAAGAGGGCTTTGTCTATGACACATGTTGCTTTTTGTCTTCTTTATATCACCGGGTAAATGTAACAGATAACTCTAATTTCTTGCGTTAATATGACCTTCCTTGATGTTTTTTCTTTTCCCTCCCAGATTGCTGTAGATCTTGCTCTCCAGACCCTTCTGGTCTATTTCTTTTTCCCTCTGTTCTATCTCTCTTTTTGACCCTTCTTTCCCCCCCCCCCTTCCATCTGTTGATGCTACTGTAACTAGTGAGTGGGTGTGTATAGGAAGGGGTGGACAGTGTGAAGGAGAGGAAGGGTGATCTTTCAATTATCACAAGCTGTATAGAGAGGGGGGGGGGGGAGAACGAGACTGCGTTGTTATAGTGATGAGATCTTCTTTGTGTTTGGTTGCCAAGGTAACTTCAGTCACACTCTTCATACAGACACTACTACAACCCTCCGTACCCCATCAGCCGCATGATTGTGGAAAGAGCACTTCACACATTACGCACTCCTCCTTCCACACAGTCCGGTTACACTCTCATCCTCTATTTTACACCCTGCAGTCCGGCAAATGTATATATATTAAACAGAAACCAATATAAAGTGGTATGATGTACATGATGTGTGCTGCTGGATGCAGCTTAAATCTCACCACTACTCCTTTTATAACATGGACCAATCATAATCCTAATTCGACTGATTCGGTCGATCAGCTGATCATGGGATAAATGTTACATTTCTGACTTTTTAAAAATAGCTCAAGACAAATGAATTGATCTATCTGGTCTCCGGATGTTAGCTATTGCTAATCTTTTTTTTCTTAAGAAACGGAGAAAGACGCTCTAACTGAATCAAAGTAGTTGGCTTTTAAGCTCACAAACTCCCAGAGGAAGCCAACTTCTACTGAGCTTCTAATGAGACGTTCAGCAGATATTATCGGGTTTAAAGAGGAAGAACATTAGATGAATCGGTCCAGTGTGTCATCCTAAAACACACTGCAACGACAAACCAACCATCAACGAACTGTTCAGTCACAGCTTGCCTTCCTTCTTTCTGCTCAGCGATACAGATGAGATTTTTTTATTTTTTTTTCTAAACTGGTTGTGACTGTTGCTAATAAAGACATGCATGATTTTCATACCAGCTAATACCATCAGTGTTGAATAACTGCTGTAAGTTTTGGTGTCTGTGAGCCTGCAGCTGCCATTTTCACCTTTTTTTTTTAAAAATCATTTTCTGACCATTTTGAACAACTCTTACCTGTAGATGTCAGAATGTACTTATCGATAACAAGCAGTGTATAATGCTCTGTTGAACCTGCCTAGCAGTACGTCTCTCATACAAATCCTGTGGTGCTTTCAATGCAACGCCGAAAACTTATTTCTGACCAGAAATATTTGGTGTCTGTAGACCATAGTCCTAAACTTTTTTTTTTTTAGCACCAGAGTACTTTTAACCTAAAACAGTTGGCTTAAAATTTCTCTCTAAATTGATTTGACTGATCTTATTTTTCTAACAAAAGTTGGTTACATTATCCCTTAATTGTTGCTTATTTTTGTTACTCTCTCTGAACATGGATTTTGCTTGTTTTTAATGCAGGTTTGTCCATCTAAAACCATTTTTTTCACTGTTAGTGGATTGAATCCCTGATCACTAGAAAGACGAGACATTGATCCATTAATAAAACATTTTGTGAGCTGTAACAGAGTTTATTGTTACCCATGTGGAAACGTAACATAACCTCTTTATTCGAGGTCACTTAGATGGTAGTAATATCCAGCTATTGCTCCTGTTAATTTAATATAGTATGGCTCACTGGTGAGATTTAAATTTATTGGATATAAATAAAAAAATATGCTTAGCTTTGAAGAATTCCCTCCCTGGTTTTGTCTCTTCTATATTGATTTTTATACTGTTTCTTGCTTGGAGTATAGATTTTTGTCTGATTGATTATTCTGCTAGTCATCTTTTTGCTAATGTTTGTGTAAATTCTCAGTCATTCAGGTCACTGCAACCAAAAATCAGGCTTAAGATTTTGGCTGATGCTTAATGCTGCAAGAAGTGTTTTAGGTCAGCATTAAGATGTTCTGGTAAAGTCATTAAAAAGCTACAATTGAGATATTTCCAAAACATCACATGTTTATAGATGCAACTTTTTCAATAAAACAATGTTTTGTTTTTTTTTAATGGGAAATAAATGACTATTTCGGATTGCTTATCTTCTACAGAAAGACATTCACACTGTTTAGGGAAGTAGTGGTTTACTTATTGCAAGTCATATACTCTTGTCATCATTTTTCTACTGGCAGCTCTGGTCAGATCCATCCCAGTCCAGACAATAAGAGTTTTCATCTGTAATAACTGAGCTAGAAGATAAAAAGAGCCATGTTTTTTGTTTTGTTTTTTTATATGAACAACTAAGACTCAAAAGTCTTCGAATGGTTTAAGCCAATCTGGAAAATAATCCTGTCTCATCACTAAATATCTTTCCTTTTACTACCTTGCCTCCTGTAATTTAAATCATCTAGATCACACCTTGAAATGCTGTTGATAATAAGAGTTATGGTTGATAAAGAGTCCGACCATAACTAGAAAGAAAGCCAGTTTACTGTCACTGGGAACTGCCCCCTTTATTGCTCTGGGTTCTGTATCTGTAAACCACAGAACAGTAGCTGCACTTCTATCATCAGTTCAGACCAAATAAACATCTATTTCCTGTTTTTTGCATTGGGCTTTGATGCGAGATTAGCAAAACCTGGTACTCAGTCCCCCTCGTAGATTAAAGATGCACCATGAAAATCACTACTAAGATCAATGTTTATTATCATTTATTATTGTCAGCTGTTTCATCATCGTTATATGTATTTCTCTGCAGTTTGCCTAACAAAATAATTCACAAAACACAGACAAATAACAATAAGTAGGGCTCTATGATTTATTCATTTTTTTAGAAAATGGAGAAGAGATGGTGGAATTTAGCAAATGAGGTGGAATCTAGTTCAAAATATCACAGGATTCGCCCACTTGGGCGAGACGCATCAGTCTGTGAAGTATTTTGTCCACTGCCAACTCCTGTATTAGCCATTACTTGGCTACACAGGGCAAGCTCAGCCCAGCTATGATGAAGAGACGGGCAGGAACACCAAAGTCCTCCGAGAAATGTTTAAAAAGTGAAACAGCGTAAAGTTTTAGGCAGACGATACTCCAGCATTTTATTGTTTTTTTTTATGAATATGGAAGGAATATTACTGCAGGTTTTGTCGCTATATGATCATCTGGACATGTAAGAATACCTGCGATTACCACTTACAGTCAGAATCACATCAGAAACAGAGAAACGACTAGTTAACACAAAGCCAGACTCCTGCAAACTCTTCAGCATTCATCCATCTGCGACGTGTGAGTTTTATACATTAACTGTGTTTTATTTTGCTTTAAAAAAAGACGGCTAAGTGTTGCTTTGAATACCCCTGACAGTTGGAAAAGGTAAAAATAAGCATTAATTGCATCTAATAGGATAGTGTGTAAAAAGTGTTAATTAGTAGGTTTTGTGTTTTGTTTTTGTTTTTTTTTATGAGATATTATCTTCAGTTCTAAAGCACTTTGACAAAGAATACATTTTTTTATGCGAGATTATGTTTTGTACATAGACTGTTTTTTATTTTATAAAAAGAACGAGTAAATACTTTTAGATACCTTGGTAAAGCCTCTGTTATTCATTTGCTAGATATTTTTCAGTCATTTTATTATTGTGTACTTTTCAGGTCAATGAATCTGGTTGCAACAAAAAAGTTTGAAAAAAGGATGTTGGAAAAAGAAGAACTCAGAAAAATAAAAAATGGAGATGTGGAATTTAGAAAAATAAAACAGATTTCATCAGGCCTTAAACAAAATACAATAAATAAAGTGATTAATATTAGTTTTATTCATTGCGTCAATAGTTA
>JAUZNJ010036504.1:0-36325 GCA_034780135.1 Jordanella pulchra
TCTGTAAATCGCCCTTGGACCCGAACCGGAACCAGAACCAGAACCAGAACCGTGGACCTGTGTATTAATATCTGTTCTAATAAACTGTTGAACTTTTTCCCGTATTCCGTGTGTGGTGTTCTGCATGTGGGTTAGAGCTCTTAAACCCACCATGACAAAACTGGTAGTTGGTTCCAAAGGAGAGGAGCCTTATAACTAAAAGATCCACCACCCATTCTATTTTTAGAACGTCTAGAAACTACTAGTAATCTGCAGATTGAGAGCCAAGTGTTTTGTTAGCGACATAAGGAATAATCAGAGCTCTGACGTAAGATGGAGCTTGGTTATGGTCCCTACCCATCGGGTTCTGGGGATTCATTATTTTGCATTCTTTTTTAAGCTAGGTATAATTCTTAGTCAGAGAAGAATCTAACTGAGTTTCCTGTTTTGGGTTTGTAGAAGTAACTAGAAGTTTGTCTATGAACCTTCACAGATGGATCTGATGGCTTTTGAAGGGACTTATAAAACAAGAAAAAAACAGCCACACTTCCAATTCATCTGTAATGTTATGTTTAAGACGACGTAATTAGTGAGCAAGTAACCTACCAGACTTGTTGTTGTGTTTGTAGTTTCTGGAACGAGAATGAAGTGACAGAAACTCAGTCTCATTAGTAGTGATGAGATCTAACTCAGTTTATAAGGACACATGCCTCCTTGAAAGATCTTACGAAGAGGCAGGTGCTAATTGCTTGTCTGATTCTAAATCAGATGAGAGCTTCTGAATATATGACACCCTTAATTTCCATATGTATGCAATTTAATTAAATTAATTATTTGCTCCTATAGTAATTAATTAGAGATCACTTTGAACTAGATTGATTAAGAGCAATTTAAGCATCTATTACACTTGCTATGAATTTATGAAAATTTTCATACAATAGAAGTAAAGTATTCAATGGCTAATGGGTTGGATAGCAAGGCCCAGAGGATATCTAGACATCTTATGGAGTGAGTGATCTGAAACAACGATTGAGTAGTATGGTAAATTTGTCATTTCTGGCATAATTTTAGCATTTAAAAATATATAGTCTATTTGAGAAAGGTCTGATGAACAATGGAATAAAAAGACTATTGCCTACAGCTTGGATTCCGAAATCTCCAGAGGTTGACATAGTAATTGCTAGACATGAAACTGCTAAGTGTCCCAACCTTTAGTGACTGGTCTGAGCTGGATTTGGATTGGTTTGATTAAGGATCAATAGCATAGTTTATATCCCCTCCAAAAATCAAAAAACAGTCAGACAGAGTGGGCATTTTTAAAACTATTTGTTGTCAACTTCGAGTTGAAACTAGAATGGTGTACATCAGAAACCAAGGGACATTTCAGTCTGACTTGATCTTTGTTCCTCATGTGCGCTTCCTCCAAAGGAACAAACTTCAAATGTGAGAGCATTCTACATAATTGTTGTGCTGACTTGAGAAATCATTTTTGTTGAGCTGAGCTGCCCTGGCACCTGTAGGCAACCATCTAGTCATATGGTGTGGCTGCAACACCATAACAGGACACAATGAAAAATGTAATCTTTAGGTGATATTTCCTCATTACTTCTCTCAGTTTACATAAAATAGGAGCTCCTTTCTTTTCTTCAAATTCCCCAAATTGCTATTCAATATGCCATTGCTACACAGTGCACAATTTTCTTTGGGATCTGCAAAATAAATTTAACCTACTCTCTCAAACTCTGCTGATAGCAACTCAAAATCTTTATCTAAATATCTAAATGTTGTGTGCAGCAGTTTTACGCCTATTTTCTCACACAGTCCTAGTAGAGCACCAACACACAAATTATATGTGCGTTATTTTTTTGGCACAAGTTATTTTATATTCCTTATTTGAGTTCTTAGTAGACTGGAGCTCTACTAAGACTAGGGTCTTAAGTCTATTGAAAAAAGGGTCCATTCAACTCATATAAATAATTATATGGTTGAATCGGGACACAAAACTCCACACTGCTGTTTTTTTGTCACACTTGAGTGGTACTTTTGAAAATATTGCTTGGTCCTTGTTCTGTTTCCTGATTGCAGATAAAAACAAAAATGACATGTAACTAAAAAACTATTCAACGTATTTGAAAATATTTCTCAGACTGTTCAGTACCTTCAGTTTCTTTTATGTGTGTGTGCACTTTTCCCACTTTTAATTATAAACAGCGCAGATTGGAGAAAACAAAAGACACATTATGATATTTGACATTTACGTTACCTGAAATCTATTATTAAGAATCAAGTGAATACTCTGTCACAGTCTCAACCATTATGTCTTTTCCCATCCTTTACTAAACTGGGAATGATCTGCCAAGCATCGGTGCTTTCCTTGTCAACCCTTCGTCACATTTATATGTGTAGACATACTCACAGCTGGGAGCCGCTCAGCACAGATGGAGTCTTCCATTTCTGACTTCCGAGCAGCTTCACTGGAGCATTTAGCAGTTAAATGTCTTTCTGGAAGGTACTATATATCACTGATCTATCTGGAGGGAAGTACTTTTCTCTTACAGTGAGCCAAGGGAACACTAAACATCTGAATTTAAGATAAATGTTCCTGGTTTTATTTTATAAATTCATACAATTACTTTTGGTGCAAATACAGAATTTTTCTAGTAATATGAACATTTCAGACATGCAAGGGATTTAACTTGTCTACTGTAAATGTATTTACTACTTCTTTTTTTTTTTGTTATTCAATTAACTGTGTAATTCAAATAAATATAATTTTATTCTCAGCTAAATCCTAAAAACACCAACATCAAATTTCCAAGGACGGAGATGTTGGACAGTCTTTTAACGCCACTGCCTGGATGCTTCAGAAAAGAAAAAAAATTATACCATTTATGTCAAACTAAACCCCACAAGTTAAAGAAAGAAAATGTGATCCGCTCCAGAGGTCAGGTGATTTACAGCTGATTTGATCAGATTGCACTCTTCATATTCCAGGTTTGATTGGTTCTAAAACTGAAATATCACTATACCATATCCATTATTAACAAAGATTAAAAATAGATGTAAATATGTACTCGGATTGTCAACTCTCTAAGGTTTATGATGAAATCCCTTGGGTGTATTATTTGACAAATTCATACTTCTTTTAATTTTTTTCTACTGTTAGACTGTGAAAATTAAGCAATAGGTTGTGTGTACTAGAGAGCAAGACATCAGAAACACTTTTCAAGCCATAACAAATATAAAGTTTCTTGAGGCTTCTCTTAATCAGCAGACTTATCCCAGAACCATATATTTTTTTTAAACTTCTCACATGCAAATTTGTGCCCTAGGGAAAGGTATTTAGTAATTTGAGACTTTAAATCTCTTCTCAGTGGGACAAACCATGGAATTCTACAAAGAAAGGAATCTAGTCTGGCAGTATAACACTGCTCACCTGATACTAAGAATGTTTATTTAAATCTAAAATCTTCATGTGGGGTGCATAGCCCTCTCTGTAGTAAATTAACACAGTTTTTACTCCTGGCAAAAGGCAATAGTCTGTCATTGGGCGGTTTTAAGTGATCATTAGGAGGTTCCTCCTTGCTGTAATTATACATTTATGTTTACAGTCAGTTGTGCATAAAAACAAAACTCATTTTGAAAATGTACCTTGTGGGGGACACTAGTGAGTCTAGATGTAGTAAAGGTGGTTTTTCAAAGCTCCAGCACGTTCATAAATATTTGTTTTAAAAACGGCAAATGCAAACTAAAAGTGTCAGAACTGAAGTTGATAATCGTTTGGGAATCATAAGATGTTGGTCCCAGATGATGTATATTGCTAGATGGTGGAAAATCTTTGCAATTCCAAATATGAAGGCAGCACTTAAAGGCTAACAGGAGATCCATGAAACATCATACCCAGAAAACGAAGATTTGCCACCTAAGAGTACAAGTATGAGGGAGGAAACACAAAACAGACACTTTAGCCTCTATACTTGGGAAATTTCTAAAATTATAAGAGTGGAAATGAGGAGTACGCTATCTAAAGTTCAGCACCCTTAGGGCTGAAACTTATGCTTTGAAATCCAAAATGCTGCCGCTGTTCAGACAACAATAACCTGAAACTGACGTTGAAGACATGAAAAGCAGATTGTTATCTTGGTCTGATGAGGTGACTCTTCTACAGAGTAATGTAACTGAACTTCAGCAAAGGTAGCCAAAATAAAGGACACGTGTAAAGGCATGGACAGGAGAATGAGATGCAGAAATATCCATACAGTCAGCATGGATGAAGATTTGAGCTTTGCCAGTCATAAAGAGATCCCAAAAAGTTATTAAAAAAGGACCAGTATGTACAAGTTGATTGCTCACAACAAGGAGTTGCACCAAAGAAACCGGGGGGTGGAGAAAGACCCCATTCTTTCATCGCTAGTACATTATGAAACTGACACTACTAAGATTCTATGGAGAGCTAAAGATTAAGCTCTGCTGAAATACAATGGTTACAAAAATGCAATCTTCTCTGTTTACGCTACCAGTGCAGAAGCATCTGTGAATGGAGACCATTACAAGGATGAAAGCATGTAAGTCTTTGATAACTTTACCGAGTAAAAAGACATGCAAAAGAGGACAGTGAGGAGTCCTGGGACTCCACCAAAGCCATGGACCACATCAAGAAGACTTTCCCCACCAAAATCATTGAAACTAAAACACTAGTTGGCTTTAGTTGGGTCTGATAGGTGTGTCTTAATCACTGATAGGAAAACACCTGTAGGATTAGATGTCAAACATAAGATATCAAATAACGTAAAGTTAACTGCTTATTACTGCTCAGAGATGTAGTGATATTAATGCGCAGGCAAATTAACTTTACTAAAACATTGGCAAAAAAAGACAGGGAGGGTAGATTTTTATATGTAAATTTGATAATTAATGGAACATCAGTAACCTTTATAAATGTATATGCTTCTCAAGAAGATGCACCAGGGTTCATTAAGTCAGATTTTAATATGACAACAGCGTAAAGTGTGGCATTCTGATTGTTTGGGATCGGATTTTAATTGTGTAATGTTATATTTTGATAACAAACTATTCAAACAAACAATTTCTAGATGATTAAAATGCTTAAACACCTTTCTACAATTGCTTGGTTAGAGGGTGTATGGTGAGCCAAATACCCAAACAAGAGAAATTTTACTTTTATTTGAACAAACACGCCTCTACTTGTGGATATATATATTGTTTTATTCTTAAAGCTGAACTGGCTGCGTCCTTTGAAGGATGCATTTTAAGACCGGTTACGTCACAACGCTGCGCGGAGGCTGTCCCATTTGGCAAAAGTTCTGAGGATGCTTAAAATGCAGCTTTCAAATGCGTCCTTCTTTTCCTTGAATTCTGAGGATGCACTGCTACCATCCTTAGCGGCCACACCTGCCCAAAGATTTCCCGAAATGCTTTGCTTGCTTTTTTTAGTAGTAGTTGAAGAAGGAGAGAGAAAGGAAAAAAGGCAAATTTTCTACGAGTTACAAAGAAAATGGAAAGCAGCAGCAGCACCGGTTTTGTGCGGAATTCTGTGAAAATCTGTTCCCCCTGTGTCGGGAGCGCACAGTGCAGCCAGAGAGGTGGATGTGATCATTTTCACGGCGCTTCGGATCGAACTCAGATTATTATGTGAAGGTTGTAACATTTAGTTTAATCCGCAGCTGTTGTTTACAAAATTGTAAAGTAATTAAATAAAAGAGGTCTTTTTACTGTGTTTTGTGTTATTTTAAAAGCCAAGAGAATTGGTCTTTCTTCAACTTTTGTCACTTCAGCTTGACAGAAATAAAAGTCAGTCACCAAACACAATTTTCCAACTCGAAGTGTGTATCTATAATATTCCTTTGAGGATGGTAGCTGGCTGATAGCAAGGCACAAAAATTAAGACTTCCTGGAAAGATGAGAGTGTACACTTTCTGGTAAATCCTATTCTAATGTAAAACATGACAGATTACTGGATTAGGGAAATTTCTAGTAGAGCCTACTACATGCTATCACACATGACAATATTTGAGAATTTGGAAACAGTTTCTCTTTATTCCCCAAAGTTATGGGAGGAGTAGGGGAGCGAATGGATAATTCAGCTGCCTAAAATAATCCGTTCCCCCTCCATAAAATGGGAAAAAATTAATTTACCAGAAAATCTTTTTTCATCTCTAGATGATGTACTCTGTTATGCTTGACAGAACTACATTATCAGTAAAATTAATGAGAATAATTTCCAATTATCAATGGATATCAATGGCAACATACCACTAGAGGTGAAAAAAAGTGCTTTTAGGTGGCCTAATGAGGGCATTAAATGCCCAGGCATCAAAATCCCTGTCTCATTAAATAATTTATTTCACGCCAACTACAGTAAAACATTGGATAGAATTAGGAACGACTGAGAGCTGTGGTCGGTGTTACATCTCTCCCTTCTCGGCCATATAGAAACCATCTGCATGAACCTGATACCTAGCTTATTGGTTATATTTCCGATGTTGGAATACCAAAGTACACGTTGATTGATTTGGATGAAATAATATCGAAATTTATCTGAAAAAACAAACGTCCCCGAATAAGGTACCACACAATACAAAGAAGTAGGTCAGGTGGTGGACTAAGTCTTCTCGTTTTAAAACACTGTTTTTGAGCAGCTCAATTAAAGCCTTTAATTTCATGGATCCAAGTTACTCTTACACAAGCTCGGTGAATATTGAAGAAACTGCTCTGAACCATTGACATATAGACTAAAACCCTACCTAACAGCTGGGATGTAGTATGGGTTATATTTAAATTGCCAAGAGGTGTGTCAGTAATATTGAGTATTGGGCACATCAACACCTTCACTCAAAATACCTTTGACAATCATTTTCTAAAATGGGCTAAACTAGGGTGTAACCTTATGGCATTTGAAGAGTCATGCAGGCATTTTAATCTCCCAAAAATTAGATGATTACAGTTGCATTCGTTTCTGACTACACAGAGGGACTAGGAAAGGTCCCTGACCCTACACTGTTACAGTTTCAACTAACATCTAAAAAGGTGAAGGAATGAAGAAACTAATAACAAAGTTAAATAGTGTTTCTGTCAATGGATACTAATAGGACCACCTGGATAAAACAATGACGGGAGGTTGGGATGGCTTTTATGCATTTTTACGAGTTTCATTATAAATGTAATACTAACTATAACTTGAGGTCATACTTGATAAATGTATTATTCCAATCAAAGGTAAGCAATACCGTGAATGTTGGTCAGATGATTGCAACTGACAATTGTATTATCTTGCTTACCTGCAAGGCTGGATGTCTGGTGCCACTGGTGGTGAAGTCAGCAATCCAGTGTTGTGTTCACCAGCAGTAAATGTCAAGAACTTGAATTGTAATTTTAAGTAGAGTTGTTCATCCTTAACCACAACAAAATATTGTCTATGTCTGTTCAGTTTGTTGACTTCAAAGGAAGTTGATTTAGTTCTTAGAGACAATCGTTCACTGTTATAAAATAACCAAAGATCACCACAATTAAACTTTTATATAATCTCTATCATTATCTACCTAGTATATACCTAATCTCTATCAAACTATCATCATGTTTAATAAACTATATCAACTTTACAAACTACTAAAATAAATACACATAAAACATTAAAAGAACCAGTTAACATTGAAGGAAATCAATGTAGCCTTGAGGTAGGGTCTTTGATGATATTCAGTTAATTACCTCAGCTTTTGTGGTGCACTGGGGAACGTCCACTGAATCAACAACACAGATTATATAAAACAGTGTATGGATGTGCATTACTAGTCTTTAGTAACATTCAAATCAATAAAATTTCCCTTAATCCAACAATGACCAATTACCAAAAAACACACTATGTTTTATGTAACAGCACTGAAATGTATATTGAATTAAGGAGTGAAGTGAGGAGGAGAGGCTTCTGTTATCAAGGTGACTCTTGTGAGCTAACAACTAGGATGTCAACTAAAGGAGCTGCTGACCTTCACAAGATGGCCAACCAATAGATGAACGAGTGTCTTAATATATGACTGATTAGGTGTAACTGGACTGAACCACTCTAACAATGGACTTGCCAAAAACATAGAAAGTGACACAGAAAATGAGAAAAGCATACAGCTAGACGCAGCTTAGAAAATGGATGTTTTAACATTAAAACACACAAACTAAATATTTGCCCCCCTCCCGGCAAAAAAACTGTAAAGAATAAATTGGGAATGATTCTTTTACTTTCTTTTTTACTCCATCCCTGTGTGGAGGAGATGGGTTCAGCCCTTAAAGCAGCAGTAATGGCAATGATATTCCTCCAGCAGGGGGGTAGGATCCTGTCTTCACCTAAGCTATCTGGAAAACTTAATCAGTCCAGCACACAGAACACAGTAGAATCTTAACTTTTATGTCACTCACAGAGCTTGCAGGGGGGCTCAGTGGATTCAGGAAGCAGAACTGCCACAGCAGCGTCAAAGGACATCTTGGATGCAAAAATCCGGCCAGGACAGAACTCTGTGTTATTTTAGTCGATGACTAGATATTGAGTCTCTTCATCCGTTATACAACTTGGGTGGTACCATCACAGGTGATGCCGGATGTTCATCTCCAAGCTTGTCCAAAGAGTGTAATGAGTCCCTTTGCAAGCCACAGCTCTGGAGTTTTAATAACATGCAATGGAATGTCCAGGTAGAATGCAGGTGTCTCTCCTTCTAGACAGCTGATCCAAACAAAGAGGAAGTACATAATCACTGGAAATGTACAAAGTGGTCTAAAACATGAGTGCTTTCCATCCCTATGGAAGTTCCTAGGCACTGTAGTTTAAAAAGATGGGTACTCTACAATAAGTACAATATAAACTGTAACCCCCAATTTACACTATTCCCTGCTCTGTTCCAGTGCAAATTTTAAAAATAAGTTTATCCCCATAATTATCATTGAGAGCATTTACACATCCACCACAAGGCTATGCCATGTATGTGGATATCCAGTAAAATCAAATCAGATTTTATTTTTGCTTAATGCCAGAGCAAGGCCAGAGTATATCTAAAACATAGTTAAACAAGTACTTAGGGGTGCAATCTTAAAGTAATATTGTTTTTGGTACCCAGATGATGAAGCATGCATGCTGTCTGGAGCTTGTGCTAGTGATGGCAAAATGGCTTAAGAAGGGCACAGAATTGTTACAAGATTAGAGGACACAGACCACCTTTCTTTGAAATACAGAGAATACCACCTTTCTTTGAAATACAGAGAATACAGATAATTGAAAATGTGACGTGGGGAACCTAGTCAACGAGCATCTGGTAATTGAGCCTTTGCTTTAATAATTTTGTTACCCCTGTATTTTAAAATAAGATGATTGAAATATGCAAAAGAGAAAAAAAGATATTTGTTTTTATTTCAGTATTTAATATTTAAGTCAGTGCTAATAATTGACACAAGACATATTTATTAACTTAGAATAATACTTTAATTATCCTGATACTCATATATATTTATGTTTAGCTTAGAAACATAAGTTAAACAATCGACTTAACCTGTTATGAGGGAAGCTCTGCATGAGTTCTGAGTCCTCGTCTGCCAAGGTATAGAAAACATGGTGGTAGACTGAGATGCTTGACCTTGTGTTTAAAAAAATGCATGATAATAAAGTTCTGAGAGTGACTGTGCTGTATCCAAAAAATAATATTTATTGAAAAGGTCAAAAAGAAAACTACTGCAAATAGTTCCACTAGGAACAAAAGCCAAGGCCAGAGAGTATAGCATATACCGACGAGGTGATTGGGAGCAGAAGAGCAGGTCGGTGAGAATGGAAATCAAGTGCTGGAGAGAGGCAAAACACTGAGCTTTATTTTTTTCATTTGCACAGCTAAAAACAACAGGAACCTGCTCTGTGAAGCAGATTAAGTTGCATTTATGTTGCTTTCCAAAAAGCTCATCAGCTAATGGCAAAGCACCTCATCTCCACACTTGATACTTACAGACATCTCACTGAATTGGACACCATCATAATAATTAGCATTTTCTGATGAACTCACCCTAAATAAGCTCATAAGTAAGCAATAATCTAATCAAGGAATATCGAGCAATTAAACTTCAATTGCATGATGTGGTATGCAACTTAATGCACTGTAATTTCCTCACATCACACATCTTGTCAAAGCGTCCTGCGACACGCATGGCTTATTCTAAGTGCATATCCTTGATTTCTGAAAAGTCAGTACAGTATCACGTAGCTGCAACTAAAAAAAAAAGATCTTCTTGACTAAGGGATAAGGATTTAGTTTAAGCTTCGGATAAACAAAAACACAGAAGTGACATGGGGGCACAATGTGAGCATGAGTCATAGGGTTGACTAGATGCACTGACAGGCAGCAAGTGAAGCAGATCATCAGTCTATTTAAGTCTGGTTCTATTGGGGGTTTCTAGTTATTCCTCCCTAGTGTCACTTGTGAACTGGATTAACCTAGGTTCGATCAGACTGCAAAGCTGATCTCTTTATAAATGAAGAGCAAAGCGGAAAGCAAAGCCAGTTTTTGGTTTGTTTTTAAATTAGGATAAGAGAAGAAATAATAGAACATTTTTCAACAATATAAGCTATTTTCTCTATAATGGCACCGAAGTAAGAAAAGTACTGAGTATCGAACATAGAAAAAAACTTATTACACAGCAAAATATTTATAAAAAAAAAAAAACCACAAAGAACACAATGATAACTCGAGGTATGCCATTAAATCAATTATTCCATTCTTTTGCTAATCTTTAAACAACTTTCAAATGTTTTTTTTATGTTTGTTTGTTTTTTGTCAAAAAAGACAAACCCAGGCTTTTCTGCATTAATGGTCTCTGGTCCTTCTTGAGTATCCCAATTGATTTTCAGGTCAGGCTTAAAAATGTCTAGAAGAAGGAAGGAGGAAGATCTATTGAGATGCCAATGTAAAATAAAGGATCTCTTCTTGAGCTCCTTTTAAGTGACAGACATTCTTAAGCTACCTTTAAGCGTCTTCAAAGCGATCCATGGTACAAGTTTTCGAGAATTACTTAGTGGAAAGTCAATTTGACGTGTTAGGTTTTTTTTTGAAGATGTATACTGACCTGAGCAAAAAGATCAAGATTACAGAAAAACTCTTATTCAATTCCTTCAACCCGTAATGCCATACACAATTATATTAATTTCAAAAATTGGTGAAGGGAGATGCAGTTTTGCTCTGCTCAGACTCCAAGCTGCAGCATCACCTCTGCTTAACCTCTTCTTAACCTTCTATAATTGAATTAGTAGATATGTGGGCACTCATCTTAAAGCACTCTTTGCCCATATTTTAGTAATCGAATGTGATGAGAATATGAGAATCACATAAATGTTAACATCATATTAATGTTTAACCCCTTAGTGAAATAAAGTAGCTTTAAAAGTAAAAGCTCAAAATCATTAAAAACTAAAATAGTTTAGCTCAAAATCTTCCCCTAATGTCACCAGACCTAAAACTTGTGCTGTTCTCTGTTTTGGAAAAGGCCAAGTGGTCTCCATTATTCGGCAGCTTAGCATCAGGCTTGCAGCAGGGAAGCTTTCCTCCCAGGTGCTCCATGCCTCCAGTGTCTGGTATCTCAACCATTTCCTGTAAATTCAGAGAGAAATATTGTAGAAGAGTTTATTTTTGAAACAATCTGGTATTCCATCATGAAATTCCCCAAGTGTTAATCTCAGAAAAGATTAACAGCAAAAAAAAAATTTGAGTCTGTGAGGTAAGGCCTCAGTTCCCAAGCCCAGTGGGGAGCAGGGTTACATGTTTCTTTGGCAGTGTCTTGTGAGGGGATCTTGGGGGCTTTGCAGAAGTTTGGAAGGGAGAGTCTAGCAGAGCAAAACAGTATCCATCTACACCAATGATTAACATTAATATTAGCATAGACATTGGTCCTCGATGCCCAAAATTAATAGAAGGGTTTATGGCACAACAATGTTAATATATTTTGAGCTACTGTTGATAAAGTTAAAACAAACTATGTTTGGATAAGGGTTTAACCACTAATGTGACATTAAGATTTATTTGTTTTCTGATATCCTCATTACATTGATTTCCAAAATATGAATGTATTGTGAATTTATTCGACGTTTGCCTTGTCAACTATTTGACCATGATTTGCGCTTCATTAATACTTTCATTTATTGCTATATATAAATAAAATCAAGTTCTTACAGCATTTAATCGCATAACAGGCCAGTCATAGTGATTTGAATTTGATTCAAAACTTTAAAAATTTTTCATCATTCAATTCTTGCATTCCTTTTATCAAAATTTATGCTAAGCACAGTGAACCACTACCATTCCAACCGTTGCCTGTAGACTGCTAGTGTAAGGACTAATAGAAGACTTGTAGATCCTTCTTACAAAGAAGACAGATTCAGTTGTTCAAAATTGTTTCCAGTCAAGTGATATTTACTTAGAAATCTTGGAAACTTTACTCAGCCAAGGAGAACACTGCTATACTAGTGCACAGTTGGCAAGATGGGGTAGTAAAGATCAGTAAAATAAAGAGATGCCTCTCACAGCGAGAGCTTTTTAAGGAGTCCCAGCTGTGTTACATTGGAATGACACATATTGAATAGCATCTTGTATTTCATTACGACTTAAACTTGCTGACCTTGCACCTTAACACACGACTTGTGATACTTCTTATTGGTAACTGCATGCAATCTTATCCAGCTTTTTCAAAACATGCATGCTTCAATTCAATGGTCTATTGAAGACCAGTTGCAGGGGGTGTCTGTTTTCACCATTTTGCTTCTTTCTATCTTTATTTCCCCATTCTGCAGTATTTATTAGTTCAAACTCTAACTATATGTGCTCTCTTTCATCCCTTTGACATGAAAACTGGCTCAGAGCTCATCTGCTGAAGTGTTTCTTTCCAAGACAGAACCCCCTGTGAAACTAATGTACCATTACCTTGTCTAATATAGAAAGTATTTATAGATCAGTGTTTCTCTTTTTTTTTTTAGTGTGTGTGTGTTTGCTTCTGTCTCCGTGAGCCCCCAGGCTTTGGAAGAAGGCTGCTCATACACAGGGTGGTTCTGGTGGGTTTTTTTCCTGTTGAAAGGGAGTTTTCCTCTCCTCTGTCGCTGCATGCATGCTCGGTGTGACGGCTTGAATTTGAGTCGATGAGCCGATGCAATCAGCTGGTTTTCCTTACAGAATTTTGAACTAATCTGATCTGGTTGAATTGTCTCTGTAAAGTGCTTTGAGATCACATGTATTGTGTATTGATGCTATATAAATAAACTGAATTGAAGAAATATAACCCTAGATTTCTAACCTACATTATCTCATTTATATATTTCTTTAGGTTGAATTAAAAATGTAAGGGTCGCGGTTGGGTCGGTTCCTATCTCTGGCAGACTATGGGCGAATGGCAGGGTACACCCAGGACAGGACGCCAGTCTGTCGCAGAGCAACACATTGAAACACAAGGATGTACAACCATGCTTGCACACACTCACACCTAGGGACAATTGAGAGATGTCAATTAACCTAAAAGTCATGTTTTTGGACTGTGGGAGGAAGCCTGAGTACCAAGTGAGAACCCACGCATGCGCGGGGAGAACATGCAAACTCCATGCAGAAAGACCCCTGGATGGGACTGAACCCAGAGCCTTCTTGCTGCAAGCCAACAACGCTAACCACTGACTGTGCCTTAATATCATCCTCCATTTTGGTAATGTGACTGATTGATATATGAACATTAATTAATAAAAAAAACCTGTGTATCACTGTGGCAGTCAAAAAACTTGTTTTTTCACAATACATTTTTCTAATTCTTGATTTAGACATGTCAACCAGAAAATTGTCTTACTTTTTACTAGTTTTACGAGAAAGAATAAGCAAGAATGTATTAAAAGTAAATGTAGAGTGTATGACATCTCATCAATGTCAACACAGATTTTTTTCCCTGGGGCTGTGCACACAATGCTCATCTGCATGCTCTTTTGATTATATGTGGAAACCAAACATCAAATTTTGCTTTTTTACACAGCAGCCAGAAGCAGTAATGCGAGGGAAATCAGAGTCATTCTTTATCTGTAATAAATGGTTCTCCAGAGTGACAGCTGTAATCCAAATAAATGACATTACAGCCATTTTCCTAGAAAAACTAATCCTATCTGAAATGGGTGCTTGCGTTATTCCATTTTCCACTGCATGTTAGCTTTATGGTAAGTTTGCTGGCCTTGGGAGCTGCTGACACTGTAGCTGAGAGATGTGGGGCAATTTCTGTCAGGGTAGCCTAATTATACCTAATTAGTCAGCTAAATGGAAAGTGACTGTCCAATGGTAGAATATTCTTAGAAAGACTCATTTATAAGTTAGGTACTCATGCCTTTTTAAAATAAAAGTTAATTAGAGGGAAGGCCACTTCCCTTCAGTTGTTTATCATGTTTAAAAGTGCTTGATTTATTCCTTCCAGTCCTGTTGAAAACCCAGTCGGCAACAAAGATCATCTCACCCACCTACATATGAATGCACTTTCAAAGGCACTAAAAAGCTTATGTGCGCCACATATTAGCTCACACTAAGAACCAGCAAACAGCAAGGCATACACAAATTGAAACAGATGCACACAGTCGCCCACACATGTGAGGAATACACACCTACCCACTTGCTCACATGTAAGCATGCACACACACGTGAGCATGCACAAGCAGTCAATGGAAATGGCTTATTATTTAAGGGGATTTCTTTAAACTCGAACAAATAACTTGCTTGGAAAAGATATTCTCTATAATAACCTCATTTATATATATATATATATATATATGTATATATATATATACATATTTATATATATATACATATTTATATATATATGTGTGTATAATTTTTTTATACTTTATAGGGATCTGAAGCTTTCATCTTTTGCCTCTTATATAGAGTCAGCTATGAGAGTGTCTTCATTTTAATAACAAAGAGGTGTGATTTGATGTGGATGGACCTGAGAAAAGGGGATTTCTTTGGGGTTTTAATCACAGGTGAAGGATGAACGGGAGGCAGGATGAAGAAGATGGAAATGAAGAAAGGTGTTGGCAAAAGTGACAGACTGCTTGATTCTTCCATTGAATTGATTTCTCTGTGTGTCATATTTATCTTCCAGCTGCACACTGACATTTGCTCAAGCATACTTACACACATTTATTATCAGCCAGGCCCTTGCAGACCACCCTCTGTGGCTTGTTTAACGCTGGGCCACTAAATACCGTAGCCTCAAAGGATGGTGATTTTGTTACAGTGCCCAACAGTTTGATAGCATTTAAAATCAAATTTCATGAGGTTTGCAGAATCACACTCTTTAAGGCAGGGGGATATAAATATGCTATGTTTGTGCTTCTTTTTGAATTGAGAGATAAAGGATCCAAACTTTGATAAAGATCTTTCTGAGTGCTAATGTGAAGAAAACAAGTCACATTTAGCACTGGAATGATGCAATTTCAAATTTTACTGCTAGAGTAACAAAAATGTTTTTTATGTCTTGTTTCTTAACTGATATTTTTGTCTATTTTTATTTTATCAATCTCAACAATGTACATCATTGGGCATCAATGCCTTCCAGTCCCCAAACAGGAGTAGCTCTTATATTCCTTGCTACCTTTTAAATTTAGGTTGTGGTGTAGTTTATGGGCTGCAAGAATGCACAGTTTGTAGCACTGTTGCCTTGCAGCAAGAAGGTTCTGGGTCCAATTTCTGGCCCAGATTTTTTCTGCATGGAGTTTGAATGTTCTCCCCATGCATACATGGTTTATCTCCGAATACCCCACTTTCCTCCAAAAGTCTAAAAATATGACTGCTGATTTATTAGCATCTCTAAATTGTTCTTACATGTGAGTATGTGTGTGGGCATGGTTGTAGGTCTTCATGTGTTGCCCTGCGACAGACTGGGAACCTGTCCTAGGCATACCACGCCTCTTGCCAATAGACTGCTGGTCATAGGCACTGGTCACACTATGATCATGATAGAATAAGCAGGAAAAGATGTATGGATGGATGGTTCAGTTTATGCTTGAAGGAAACAACCTCATGATGATGCTAGACAAGCTTTTCTACCCTTTGCACTAACATTAGAGTTAAGAAACTAAAAAATCCTTTTAGATCAGGAGTAAAGAGGGATTTGATTACTTGGTTGGATTAAAAAAAAACAATTAAAGTTCTGTTTATAATATCAGGTATACTTAGATTTTTTTAGCCTAATGCCTACTAATACATATAAATGTCTGTGCTTTACGATTCCAGACATTTGCTCTTAATTGGTAACTAAAAAGTAATTTAAAAACGTGGACAAAATAGGATAATATAAAATACCAATACTGTCTAGCTCCTTTTAAACTAGAGTTTGGGCTATTAAAGCTATAGCCAATGCAATAAGCATGAATAAGTGTCTCATCTTACTCCACTTTTAGAAATCAAACCAAATGTTTTGTGTTAAATAAGGTCCATAAGAAACCATTAGATTTTATTAGCTTCAGGAACTGTTTTCCCTCTTAACCAAAGCCTTTTCTCGAACATCATGACATCAACACCAGAGAGTTGCAAGCCCTTACTTTACTCAGTCCTGCTATTCTTTATTCATTAGATTATGGGTTTTATTGAAGTGCTCTTGATGGATATTGTCTGTATTTGGACATACAAAAGAAAGCTTCTGTCTCTTTTTGTCAACATCGCAGTCATTGCCAGAATTGCTATCGGCGAGTTCAAACAGGGGACTCTTGCACGCTAAACAGCTTTTGACTTAACACAAACTGCATATTTTAATATCCCATCCAGGCATGCTGGGTTTTAATGAGTGCTGCTTTATTTCAATTTTAGCGCCTTCATGGGAGTTCTAGGGAGCGTCTTCCTCTTGGAGGGTCTGTGTTTGTAGTTAGGGACAAAAACATGACTGTGTTCTTGCTGATAGAGTAGTTACTTTATACATCTTGAGTACATCTCATAAGATTGAGTTTTGTCAAAGAGCCTGGGAATATAGTGCACAGCTAGCTTCCCTGGTTGCATCTTAGTGTGTGTGTGTTCTGTCTCTTTAGATTGAATTCTTAATCCCCCCTATGCTGATTCATCTGAGAAAACAGGCATTGGTCCCTTGTTGCCAGAAATAATATCATCATCCTTTAAAGTCGGATATCTCTTTCTGCTAAGGGGTGATATTAGATAATTACCTCTGCAAGATTAAGATTTTTATTTATTTAATTTTTTTGCTGGAATATTAAGGACACACATTAAATGCAAAGATGCACACATGTGTAACAATTCATTTATGGAGGTTTGAATTCTAGATGTGTGGAAGGTGATAAAGTGTTTTCAGAAAGTGACACATCACCTTTAGGCATCTTTCTGCTCGACTGCTCTCCAGAGTAATATTATGCCCTCCGTTATTTTTTTTTAAGTATTTTACATGAAGATGGGAAAAAGAAGGAATGACACATGCTCCCAAAGCTGTAATTTTGCCCATGAATCATTGATGAATGGTCTGCATCCGGCGGTTGCAGGTGGTGACACACAGTGGCACTTTTGGCACCGGAGCTGCACTCTCATTTCATCAAATGAAGACAAATTGCTGACATTGTCCTCTCCCTTTTCAAAACTCCAATCACTTCAGACCCCTACAGGCATGTATAATTGAAGAAATGCAGCCCCTGCTTGAGCCAGAATAGGAATTACACTTTTTTTGTGTGTGTTTTGGTGACCTTAGAGACCTCTTAATCATGTGTTTTAGCATGTAATTATTGTAAAACAAATGTTTGGTTTATTGCACCTGTAATGACATTTGTTTAACCTCTGCATTGAGTGCAGTTTGAAGTGAAATACATTTTGTTTCATCTCATTATCAAGCCTAAAAGATAAAAGTAAAGATCTTTACTTAGAGCCTAAACAGTAAAAGTAAAGAGCTTTAATAGTTACTACTTGGGCTTTTAACTATGTGAACTTATGTGATAATTTGGTTTTCAGCTGTCTCTTTACTTTAGGTAAGTTAGACCATGCAATTTTGTTTTTTTTATTTAGTTTCCTAGCAGGCTTTATTCTGGTAAATGGTGCCTAATGAGTGAGTTGGGGGAACCCATTAGCTATTTTCCAGCCCAGGCAACCAGCTGTGGGTTAATATAGCCATTAGATTTCTGGGAAATATTCATAAAAGCTATCTGAACATGTAACAGCTGAAAAATAAAATTTAGATGTTTCTCAGGTTGATGGCACCTCATTAGCCTGCAGACATGTTTCTCTTGCAACACACGGCTGGAGGCAGTTTATGCAACATTAAGGTCACCTCTTGATTTTGGCGAACTAAACCCTAGGAGGTTCAGCTTGTTGGCTTGTCACTGCTGCACTGTAATTTTAGTAAAAGTTGGAAAACAGCAAAAGTGGAAAAAACCTGATGACACCTTTTTTTTCTTTTCTTTTTAAAGGCGTTTTGATCTAACATGTATGCAGGGATGTCTGAGAGACAGGCATAATTTAGTCTCCCAATTTCCACATGTGATTTGATGTGACATTCTCTCTTATCTGAACAGAAGGAAATCGGTAAGTAGTGCGGTCTTGTCTGTGCCAAGGTCTTGCATTATGAACAGATTAGAAGGTTTTTCACATCTGAATCACCAGTGAAGGGGGTCTATATATGTGTTACAGTGTAGTGATGGTTAAGGCTATTTTTAAAAAAATAGTCACATTTAACAAGAAATAATAAATGGCATTCTAAATGTTCTGTGAGTAACATCTAAAGGAATGTGGCATGCTGCTGATGTCAGCCCTCTTCACTCTAATACTACAGAAGGATCCAAAAGGCCCTTTGTAACTAAAGAGAGCTGCAGAGATTCATGCATTACGCACTGTTACTCTCCACTAATGTTATGTTTATGAAAGAGTGCAACAAGACAGCCTTTGCAGACAGAAAAAAAAGCAAAGGAGACAGGTTTCCTGCAGGGATTCCAACAAGACAAGTAGGGGGCACATTAAATATGGGAAATGTGTTTTTATCAGATGATATTAAATCTGATCTTTTGGTTTCATATCACTTTGAATATGAAACATGGTGATGGTATTAAAATAGAAGTGGGGATGTTACTCCTAAGCATTGACAGGGAAGCTAGTTTGAGCCGATGGGAAGATGTAAAAAGTGAAAGTTAAAGCAGTAGTTAGTAATTTATGAGTCCCGCTCCCCCTACAGGAATTTCAGAAAACAGCTTTAATGTAAATTCTGACTGCTTTCTGTGAGCTGCTCAGTACCTCACAGCTATAGGGATCAATCTTAAAGAATTGGAAGCCGCAGATCATGACCAAATGTCTAAAGAAGTGAGTAATATTTTATATCATCTAATGTAAACTAGTGTTTTTATTGGCCTTTGGCCTGGAAAAAACAAAAAAAAACTTTTTTATGAATCTGCCCCTCAAGTGAACCCTTTTTTAATTGCTCTCAAAAGGTAATTCAGCCTCTCCATGTTTGATAGCTGCGTGCTAAAAAGCAATCACTTTAAAGTAACAACGGTAACACTATACTAGAGATTATACTTAGAAGTCAAATAACAACATCACTAGGTCTACATCCTTTTTCATCACTGGTTCAGTTTGAGGATTACATGCCTTACCCTCACTGTCAGCCCTGTGCCGTCATAAACTACCAATATATATATATATATATATATATATATATATATATATATCCTGGGAGAGTTGGGAAAGCATTGTGTAACAAAGCAACTAAATCAGCTTAGGTAAGGGTAAAACCAAAGAAAGACATCTGTCAGAAACAGACCAAGGAAAAACTGCCATGTCCGATTTTGCGTACTGAAAGCATGCCCTTCAGTCAGAGGTGAACAGGTGAATTAAAGGCAAAGGTCAATGCCTGAAGGATGTCAAATCAAAAGACGTTTGAGCCTTTGGCATTGCATATGGTGCTGGCAAGCTAAAACAGATGACTGTAAGCTGTTATCCAACAAAAGGTGAATACTAGTGCCCTTTGGTTTCTGAGGCCTACTGATATTTTTTTTATTGTTGACCCAAATGATACAGGCAGATATGTATAACTTTTTTTCCTTATCCCTCCCAACCAAAAGAAAAGAAAAAAAAAACTAACAAAGTCTTTTTTAGTCCAATATAACAGAACACATAAATTCAGTCATAACATCAAAGAACAGGGTCGTCTTCCTCTGATTCCCTTAATTTTTCTTTGCCAAGCTGTTGGCTTTGAGAATAGGCTGCTTCCTGATCTGCATCTAGTTTTGCATGTCTTCAGCCAAAGGACATCTGGATGCTGCACAGAGCGTGACATCAGCCAACACTGGTTTGAAATGGCCTAAGGACAGCCACAGGAACAGTTGTTTTAGTTTAGTGGAGGTTTTTCCTACAATTTATTATTTTTTTCTGGATTCACATTGGCTCTCTTGATTTACTTAAACACCCCTTGGCTTCCTTTTATATTTTTGTGTTCTGTTCCATTCTATTTCCTCCCTTTCCCCTCTTCTTTCTTTGCCCTATTTGTTTTTCCTTCTCTGATCCTCCAGCTGTATTTCATACCAAAAAGTATCTTTGTTTCTAATTTTTTTTTTGTTATTTCATTTCTTTTACTATCATAAAAGATTTGCAGAATTTCTCAGACTTTTGAACTTAGGTTTTCAAGGAAGTTTTATATCTTATTAATAGCAAACCACTAACAGAAAATGGATACTGGTGACACAGAGGTCACTCAAACAAAACAAAATGTTGTCACCAACTAGCAAATTGTCATAGAACATAGAGCATTTTAAGAGGTAAAAAACAACACTGTAAATATGTTTTTTTATCAGAACAAACTTACCAATAGTTTTTGCCTGAATGTCATTTTATTGTGATTTCCTAATGCTATTTTGCACAACACCAAACAAGCAGTCAAGCAGCTGTTACAAAATTGAGTTGAATATTGATCACCTCTAAAAGACCAAGCACCTTCTCAGATTTTTCATTTTTTTCTGCCATGTTTAAATTCTAGTAGATAAGTCCAAGCCAAGCCTGAAGTCATTTGAAGCACGTGTCAAGTCTAAAGACTAAGGAGCAAGTTTAACCCTTTAAAGCCTGAACCATGAAATAATTGACAGAAAATGCTGATTTTTTAATATTAGAGGTCTCAAAAATTCATGAATCAAATATGATACATGTGGCTTTAAAGGGTTAAAATAAAGTCTCAGTTCACTCGGTGAAAGTAGTATTTGAAATTCAAATAAGTGTTTTCTAAAGTAAGTTGGTGTAATAATTCTAATATTTTATTCAGCCTAACTTGACATATAAAATCTCGACAGACTCTTTGTTAAGGACTTACATCTTGTCTTTAGTCTTCAAAGCACAAGTCTTCTCATTGCAACTTTAAAAATAATAACAAACAAAACCAGCCTATTCTGGGCAGACTGCTTTTTCAATTTGTTTTGCTTAGTCATTATCAAGAAAATATATAGCTAAGGTTGAAAAGGTTCTGCGTCAGCCAATTCAGAAATGGGGGAAGAGGATAGAGCTTGGCCAAGTTAAAGACAATTCTTAGCATCCCTGTGGATGTCCTATAATTTAAGACCCTAAGAATAAAAAATTGAATTAAAGATTTTGGCTGTAAAGTAGCCTCACATCAGCACATGGCCAAAATAGCCCTTTTATTACAATACATTTTTTTCTTTTTTTGTGGCCGCACAAACAAAGAAGCATAATGAAAAGACTTTGAAACCATGTAATGGTCAATTTGAAATGATCCCAAAATTAGGATTAATCAACATATTTTGCAAACTTGCTACCCTAATTTATATCTGTTATATGTGCTGAATTCTGATAAAAATCTACTTCATTTTCATCTATTAGTTTGACAACTAGTCAAAGCAAATATCTTTATGATTGTTTAGAAAGGAAATCCTTTTTGTTATTATGGTAGCAAATAAAGATTTTTCTTTCAGCATATGAACAATCCATCCACCGGAGAGATCTTCAGGTCTAAAAACTTTTAATCTAATGGACACTTAGACTAAACTTTTCCAGTTTAACTAAGGATACTACATGAATGTTCCAGAGTCCAGTGTTTTGATGAGAAACAAATCAGCCTGCAAAAACCCTGTTTTTCATAGATCCATTGTTCATGTAACTTTAATGCTAAATGTGAACATTTTTAGGCAATTGACCAAAACAATTCTGCAATAAGGCCTCGTAGACCTCTTTCAGAAACCTTGGATTATTTTTCTTAATTGCATTTTAATTTAAATGTGATGTTTTTTTTTATTCTAAATTAAAGGGATACTATATACTATACTATATAAAACTACTCACAGATAATTTAATATTCCAATAATTTAATTATGTTAATATCAAGGATTAAAATGCCTCAATGTAACTTTTTAAAAAATGCCATTGGTGTGTCCTTCATTGTCTATATCTAAATATGAACATATGTTCAATGCATGAATATCTCTTTTACTGTAAAATGCTGTGAGCTATCACCAAGAAAGGACATTCCTTTTTATCGTTCTTGAGTGACATACTCTCTTTCACTATTGGCGAAACATGCCTTGTAGTGCATACCAGAAATCAACAAAAGAGTCTCCAAACTCGTCACGATGTCTGAAAAGAATTTGGAGAATCATAAAGAACACCAAAGCAATGAGCATTGACTGCCCAAATGGTGGCAGGCCAAATTTTTGAGACATTACCGCTTCAATGAAACCTTTTTCCTCATTTAGTTTTAGCTCCCATTTTGTGACTGGAAGCTTTATACATAACAAGGCTTTAGGCTTGTTCTAAATCTATTCATTGCAACCAAGGCCATATAAAAAAAAAAGTCTCTGAATCTCGTTTTTCCCTAAATCCCACAGCGGCGCCTGTCGTACATCTGATCCCTCTTTTGTATGGCAGCATGAGAGGGCCCAGGGCAAGCAGACAACAATGTAGAGAAAGTACTGGATATGTTGCATCGCAGAGGGTAATAGGGTGGTGGTAAAAAAAACCTGCTGAGGTTTGGAGTCCTTGGTATTTAAAACAGTCTTTGTGAGTAAAGCAAGACTGGAATTCGAAAGAGATCATGCCCGCTCACTTGCAAGAGTGCTTATCAGCTATCTTGAGATGCTATCTGTCACGCAACGCGATAGACAGCAGCTGTCTTTGACATAGATGGCATATGTGTCACTCAACAAGCATGCCTTTATGCTTGCCGCTTGCCTTATTTCCTGAGATTCTGTCACTCCATATCAAAAGGTCTACACTTTTGATTTTTCCTTAAAAAAATTGCACCATAAATACTTTTTTTTTTCTTATGCCCATCTCTCTGTTGATTTCTCTCCTCATTCCATTTTATTTCTCTGCAAACCTAACTCACATTCATTCTCCTTCTATGTACATGATGCTGCAGAAAGCACCGTGAACTTGACTTCAATTCAAGTGTCATGCAAGCCGCTTTGCTTTGATCAGACGTGGCTATTGTCTGCCCTTCGAGGCATGGTCTGGAATTGCCTGCTGATATGCCCCTCACTCCGGTAAAGTTAGATGTGAGTCCCCTCTGTGCTCTGGCAAACACAGGGGGCTTTTGTGTTCATATGTGGGTTGTGTGAGGCATGAGTAAAAGAGAGGGGGTGGACTGGAAGAGCACATTAGCATGGTTTGCTAGCCTGCACACTAATTCAGATCTAGGCCCCATAATAGCAAGGGTTCATTCAGAGTTATTCTCCCAGAGAGTTTAGCTGCCAACATTCTATAAGCTGGAAAGAGGCGGGGAAACCCCAGCAGATCTTAGTGGTCGATTAGGGGTTCCCTATCACAATGCATGTCCATATCTAATTTCCCATGTGCCACAAGTATCACCATTCACACAGTTATAGAAATACCCATGCCGTCTCATAGTGGCCAATTAAATTAATGAATGGATCGTTTTGATCCAAAGCCAGTCCGATTTTACCACGTCAACTCTTGTCAACAAAAGCCTAATTATTTTTTCTTCACCGCCATGTCAGAAAAAGGAAACCACCGGTGAAACATTGACAAGGCTCCTCTCATTAGTTTTTTTTTCTTCTTCTCTCTCTCTCTTTTGCCCCTTCAGGAGCTGCAAAGTGACATTTTCAAGAGGAGAAAAAATAGCTTGCATCTGATTAGGGAAGCAGGGAAAGGGAGGGTAGATGGTGAACTAGAGACGGTTTGAGTGATTCAATTGAGTGCTTGGATATGCCTAGGGTTTAAGAGCTTTAAGATATACAGCCAAAATGAAACCGGCAGCAGAGCACACAGGGAAGGCTCCCATCCAAAACTCTATTACTTCCCAGTTGTCGTTTTAAGAAGAACATTTCCATAAGAGCGAAAGGGGGTGTATGGGGGTGGTGATGATGGTGGAGGTGAGGGGGGTAATAAACTTTCATAAACTATTAAGACCCACAGAGTATGAAAAAGATGATTATTGATGCATCAAAACTGCTTTGATTTTTTTTTTTTTGCAGGACTTTTAAAATGCAGCCTGCAGTGATTTAAATAATTATTTTCTGTCATCTTTGCCCAACCCTTGAACAGTTTTAGGAACCGAGGGATGTCTACTTTACTTTATCTAAATTAATCTCTTGTGCTAATGCACAAAGTAGTCCCATGGTATCAAAATTTCATAAGCTCAGAAGGGAAGCAGAGTGGTCATCATGAGGGTAAATAAAGGATGAAGCAAAACAGTGCCATGTGTTTGAAGCATATGCTCACATAGTCTCGCCACAATAACCACACCAACACATATATTGCATTCCTGTGTAATTGTGTCTGAAAGACCACAGGCCTGAGAGGGTTGCTGAGGTAAAAAAAAATAGTAAATGTCATGGGTAATCAAAATATCTGTGTTCATTCTAAACTTAAACCAACAATTTTAGCTGCATAGTTTTAAAAGGGACTTCAGTGAATTTGACATTAATCACCTCTGTCTTACCTGTATTGACAGAAGTTATTTTGTTATGAGGTTGTTGACAAGTGAGCAAAACTTTAAAGTATCGAGATACCTTTTTGGTAGATTTTTAAGCAATTAAAATGGCAAAAATATGTATAAATCCATCTTTTTAGAACTTATTACCATATTTCCATTATTAGAAGGATGTAATGCACAAATGCAATGTAAAAATCTTAAGAGCAGTCATCCGTTTCAGTATACACATTTGAGGCAAAATGAAACTGCTATTAAGTGAGCAATTGTTAACCCCTCCTTTCACTTCAACCTTTGTCAGGAATTCAAGGTTAAAAGGATCCAGAACAACACTTCAAAATCAAAACAAGTCAATTGGTGACAGAAGGAACAGCAATCTACTTTAAAGATCCACTGATGTGTTTCCCTGAAGGGTTGCATTTGGAAATCAAATATCCCATATCACAGCTGATCTATGTTAAAAACAAACAAACAAAAAAAAAACACTTTTGTCAGAGCATCATGTGTTTTCTAATATTTAAATTACAACAGCTTTCAACATTAAATGGGTACCTGATTGATGCCATGAACGATCCATGCAACACTGGGGAGGGGAAAATGACCCAATGTTAATGTCTTGAGAATCATTGGCGAAAGGAGTTGAAGTTTGCAAAAGCCACTGACAAAAATGGAGAAAGAATGAGAATGATATTTGCAGTGTATTATTGAAAAACATATTTACATCCCTTCTGTTTCTTTCAGACTATTTTTCTGCTTTGCTTTGTCAACTTGTTGTTTTGTTTTTCTTTTACTCGGATTATTCTCAGATGGTTTTACCTTTCATTTGTTAAAATTATTGATTGTTTAATTTCTTTTAAGGGATGTAATCATAAATCAAATTCATTTAAATATCATATGGGATTAGAGGTTAAATCATTATTACTTTGACCAAAAACTGTTGATGATCAATGCTTACCTCATAATTTGAACATTGTAATTTAGTTTAGTAAACAATTATTTAGTCATTGTATAATATGATAAAATGGTAATAGAAAGCCATCTTCATATGGAATCCAGCATTAAAATCTACAATAACATATTACAAAAAACATGCATCTTATTGTCATACCTGCAGCAGGTGTTTAATCCAAGATAAAGTGTGACTCACTTACCTGGAAATTGACTAATCTTTGAACACTGGAGGTATCAAGAAATTTGAAGCAGTGCCCGACAGTGACATGTGGATAAAAAAAAAAAAAAAAAAATACAAACAAAACAAAAAACTACTGATAGCTGCCAACAATAACATATTCTGTTTGAACCTGTTGGTTCTTCCAGAGAACCTTGCTTTGTTGTTCCGCCTAAGGTGATTATGTTTTGATGTTTACTGGCCAAAACAACCTGTTGGAGCTGTCAGTAGGTTGCCACTGATTCTATTTACATTAGTCATTTCAGTCATTAGAGCTAAAAAGAATCAATTCATCTTTAACTGGTGTAAGTATTTTTTTGTTGATGTTTTTTGGTTTGTGTTTTTGCTGTTGTATTTTGTTTATGCGTACAGCTGCATGTCACAATAAAATAACTTTTGCATCTTTGTTTAAACCCCACGCCTTGTTTTGTTTGTGGAAAGTATCTATAGATGCGTCCCAATGAATTAGAATGGGATTTAAGTTATTCAGTGAAAATGTGTAAGACCGACACAAAATAATTACATGCAGGGTGAGAGATTCCTGTCAAGTTTAATGATAAAGGGTTAGAGTAACCAAAATTCAGCATCACATAGCAAAGTGAAAGTTATGTTGTGGCCCTAACGTTTTTCTAAGATTATCCAGTCATCAGTGATTGTTTCAAAAACATTGGTGACTAGACTGATAAGGATAATACATATTTACAGTAATATATTTAACCATTATTTAAAAAGTGTTAATTGGAAGGATAAAGTGGGGTAGAAAGATGCTTTAAAGGGATACTGTATAACACTTTCTCATTTTTACTACATGAAATTGATGACTGCATTTACATAAGTGATATTATTTAAGTATCATTGCCTCCATTAATAATCAGGTACATTTTCATTAGAAAATAATTTTAAATTAGTTTATACATAAGGCTGGTCATCTGTTTGCACTGCGCCATTACAGTCTGCCATCTAAAATGTACAGACTCCAGTGAGGGATGAGATAGTTCTAATGCCTGAAATAACAACGCTTTTCCACTTGCTGGCGGTTTGGTGTCCTTGAGAAGTGGTGCTTAAAATTTGGAAAAAACTAACAATTAGGGAGCAGCAAAAGAAACAGTTTCACAATCCCCAAGAAAGTGAAAAAGAGAACTTAAAAGACAAGGAAACCAGAGACATCAAAAAACATCGAGCAAGCCTTCTCCAGATGGAAAAAGGTAATGAAGAAGAAACATTTTAAAAGGGAGGCTAAATTTACCATGTTTCTCCTTGACAGGTAGGTGAAGTGTTCTGCCTAGATTAGCGCAAAGCGGTTTCTCCATTCAGTCTAATTATACACTGTTGCTCGTTACCGCAAAAAGCATAACAGTTGATCCCGCAAACATATACCAGTCTTGTTATTACAGAATTGTAGGTTAACATGGGATTAGTAGCTTTCAAATGCGCAGTGTGGCTTTCGGTCACAGCAAATGCGATTTTGTAGAGACTTTATTTCAGGTGACATGGTTACATTACGGCTACGGTTGCTGCAACAAGTGTTTAAGACAATGTTGTATTAGAGTATGGCGTTTGCTTGAGTGAAACACCCCGTTATCACGGCAAGATGGTAGTACTTCTTATACAATATCCCTTTATGGGCCAATGAATACAGAACAAACCAGGGTTGAAATAGTTTCTTTCCCTTGTTTTAGGCCCCATTTGAACAATTAATATAAGAATAAGTGACAGTCTCTGTTGTTAAGTTTTTGTTCAAGAAAATGAATACAATTTAAAATGTGGTGGATGATTAAAGAGGCAAAGCTTCCAAGTTGTTTCAGGTCCAAAGAGAATTTTCCACCTTCTGTGAACTTTTATAGAGCCATGTTAACTGCTGCTGTTTAGTTGGTTTAGTCAGGAGAAAAAGGAAACCAAAGCCCATCAATGTTGACAGAGTTCATGCTACTAAACATTTCAACTTGTATATCGCCTCCATACAGCGCCACGTTTATATGGTACTTCATGCAAAAGAAGTTCTAAACCAAATTCTGAGCGCAAATACCATGCAGAAAACAATCCTAGCTTTTAGTTGAGTGTAATTCAGTTTTTTTTTTCAAATCATTTTTATTGGTCTGATGTAAAATATTACTTCTTAACAAAACTGAGTATTAATTTTTCATTAGCTGGAAGCCATGAGCCTAAAATCGAAAAAGAAATGCTTCAAGTATTTCCCTCTCCATGTGATAAATGTATAGGATCCATTCTGGTTTTCGAAAGGAATTGCTAACATAAAATAACTTTGGGATGATATTCTCCCCTCCGGCTCCATTCGTCCATCTGGCTAATGATTGCTGTTATGTTGACAGAGGCATTAAGCTGATTCTTGGTCAAACTGCACTTTTTTCCCCTTATCTTCATTGATATGCTGCCATATCATATCTCTAATTACCATTCCCATTGCTCACAGGAAAGGGAATGGGTTTATTCAGGCTAATATGCCAATGTTTTACAGACAGCTTGTGTTAAAGTGGGACATTATTCAAGTTTAAAAATACATAGCATCAGTTTTGCATCAGAAGTGAGCAATAGAAAGGAATAATGGATTGCCATCAGTCAAAATGCTGTTTCCTGGGAACAACTCAGTATGAGTTATTACTCTACCACCCCCTAAGATTTTTGCATCACGTTTGTTCCCCTGCTCACAATCATACAATATTTATCTGATTTTGCTCAGAGAAGAAAAACAAAACAAAAAGGTACTGCCAAGTGAGTTATTTTATAAGATTGTGTGCCTTTTCAAGCTGTCTTCCTTCTCTTTAAGTGGATCCGATCTCATTCTTGATTCTGTAATTACCAGCTTTAATATACTCCTTGTAAAAACAATTTTAAAATAACATATACTTGACTTTTAGATTAAGCTCCAGCTGTACCACCAACTGAGCTCATTATAGCTGTTACAATTATATCATTTTACATAAAAGGCTGACTTCTCAATAATTGTGGTGATTTTATGAATTAAGCGTCAGGATGATGACAGAGACACTTCCTTTTATGTCTCCCCTGTTGAGCTGATGATAAGAAATTCAAAGTTGATGCTAGACAAGAACTGCAGATTGAAATCATGTGTTTCATGAGTTATAGATGCCTATTTGGAAAATCATTGCAGGCTTTAAAACCTAACACTACATGACTCCACTTGCTCTGTTTTTGTGCTTGGAATATAAAAGATGTTCAAGATACTTTAGGCACTCCTGGTGAAATGTAAACTCCGCTAAAACGCAAGATGTCCGGGAGAAATAAGGCTAGCGTGGGGCACAGGACTGACCTTAAGAGTTCACACTCTATAACTCTTCAGCTATTTTGCCCAACAGCATTCTGCTTGTTACTAGAACTTTAGCTTGACTTTCTGAAGGTGCACAGTAAGGAAATAGAACAGTCAATATAAAAAGCCAATAGCTTGTTGAAGATTCAGCTTAATAAAGAAAAAAAAATGACTAGAACACCATTGTTATGTAAGCCTGGAAAAAAAACAGAAAAAAAGAAAATAAAAATCTGATGTTCTTCATATACCGTGTATTTGTTCGCTACATATCTTTATTTTCTCATCTTTATATATGTTAACTGCGTGTTTGTTGGTAGCATATCAGAATCAAAAGAAATTAATCATTTGTGTAAAATACTGCTTTGCAATAGAGTATTTCTTATTCTGTGCTTTTATTTACATGTTTATTAAGTGAACATTCAGTGACATTTTGGTAAATTGGATTATTTGATATTTTATCAGCTTTAATAATTTCATAGGGAATTTAAGATAATTTCAATACAGACACATCTTGGCACTAAAATCATGTACAAAACAACTAGTACATGATACTTTATCAGCAGACAGACAACTAAGCCTTCGACAAGGAAAGTATGCCTCAAACATTCATTACTACTGCAGCTGGCTTTTCAGAGTGCTGTAAGCAAAAATAATGATTTCATTAAAGTTGTGTGGAAGGAAAAATGCGATAGACAAAAGGGCACAAGCCTTATTGAAAGTTAAAGCTTTAAGGGAAAAATGAAGCAAAACTAACTGAAGTGTTTGGGAGATATAAACTTAATATAAACCTAATATAGCCTTCAGCTGGATTTAATTCTAAAACATCCACATAGCATACAACTGTAGTCCTTTATGCAGGTTCACACTGCAAGGTAATAGTAGTGATTTTACCCTAATTATTCCCTATCTGAAAGGCCGAAATTGTTGTAACAGCTCTCAAAATAATCTTATGAGGTCTCTCAATTGCTCTCTGGTGTAAAATCAGGAAAATTCAAACTTTTTTTTGGGATTTTCTTGGCCAAATATCCAAGCATGTGTTGTTCTCTGAACACAGAAGGGCATAAAGCTCTTTGAATGTGACGTAAGGCCAATCAAAGAGCGTTTCCTTGAGATATTGAACACAACTCAACACTTTAACAGTTGGACAGCCGCTCGCCCTGTCCTCGCTTTCTTCACCAACTTCTTTTCTGAAACAGGCATTCCAGAGTTTTCTAGTGATACCGCCACCTGTGGCCAAAACATAAACCTGCAGCATTTTTTTCATTCTCGTTGCACGTAATCATACTTGATAAGGTTTTTTTTTTTTTTTTTGCCTTTTTTATTCCTTTTTTTAATTGCTTTTTTCACCTTTTTCCCATTCAGCATGGATGTGCTTGACATCACATCCGGTAAACAGCATGGGAACTTCTGACTCAAAGTAAATAATAAAAATAGGCTATAGGCTTATAGATGCAACAGAACTGAACTACTGAGCATTGTCAAATTATCAGTAGCTTGAATATGTGCACTTGGTGGATGTCAGTCTGCTCATTAAACAATGTTTTACTTTTATATTGTCAAATAAAAATGGTTATTTTGAATATTTTTTCTGTAATAACTTGGATAATGTCTCTTTAATAAGATTTTTCTTCTCTCCTACAAGGTCTCTTCATTGCTTCTTTCTCTGTAGCTGTGTATATGTACACTGAACTCAAGTATGATCTTGAAAGGTTTTGGGAGATTCCCCATCTGATATCTGAGTTTTCTTACACTGAGTCTGTTAATATTTGGTGTCATTTTTTCTGTTTGGATGTATACCACGACATGGCCAAACCTGTTACATCTATGATTTTTTATTATCATGTCTGGGGTGTCTTTTTATAATCCCCTGACAATGTTAATATCTTGCCCTGTGAACCAGACATTACATTACCTGATACAATGCCAGACGTTTCTTCCCAAGTGCTCTGATTCGGAGCTAGCAAGCCAGTTCGACCTAACAACACAAAATTTCTGTGGAGTATTAGCAGGGGAAGAAAGAGATACACCAGAACCAACAATACAGGTGAGCTGAAAGTTGCCATTAAAACAACATGCTGCCTAAACATGAAGAAATTAATGCAAAAGAAGCCCCAGCAAAATCTTAGTTCATAAAGTGGTCAATATAATTACATACATATAAAGAGGAAGTTATTAGTTTTATTGTTGTTGGTTTTTCTTTTATTTACTAAAGATTACCAATAGTTTTGACTGTGTGAGTATTATTTTTTGTAAAAATACATAGTTTAAATATATACATTTCTGTGAAGTGAAGCTGTGAATAAGTTGAATTTCCTGAATGGAATCACTGAAATTAACTTTTCAAATATTGTTGAAATTTGTTACCTGCTATTTTCTTTTACATAATTGCAGAAGATTGCGACTGAGGCCACTGAGGTATCAGTATCAGAGTGTAGCACTGCTAAATTACCCATACCTCCAAGACGGACGCTTGGTTGAATCTTTTCAAAGAGTCATTGGAGGTCAAGAGTTGACATGCAGGTTAGTTTACAGAGATTTTGAATTAGATACTTGTGGTATCGTAAAGACGAAGAAAAAAAAAGAAAAACTCCCTAATATTTATTTCTGTGCTTTATTTCTTTTCTTTTTTGCTTTCTCTAAGTTTTGTACTTTAAAATAATTGTTTCACTTGCCAAATTCCATTACCTACCCTGTAAAACTAATAAAGCAAATATATCTAAATTATTTTTTCATTAATAAACAAATGATTAATGATTAATTAATGAGTTAATAATTAAGTTTGACATAAAAAAAGATTGAGAATAAACAGATTAGCATTTAAGCTTACATTTCATTTTTGGAAAACTGTTCAATATTGAGGTTAGCAAAAGAAAATTACTAGATGTAACTATTGTACACTGAAGCAGAGAGCAGATTATTAACTGTCAAGCATTATCAATAAAAAGGCACATACCCTAACTGGCTTTGCGTAGACAAAGTTTGGGTTTCTTTGGGTAAGGCGTCGTAAGCCAAAACAAGAGTAGGAAAGGAACAAAACCCCAACAATTAAGACAATCTGATGGTCACAACATAAATTTTGCCATCTGTATATAGTAAGTCCCATCCAAGTATTACGTGCATATGCAGTACAAAGCAAAGACATTTTTAGGTTGAGGCATGGCAAGTCCACAGACATTTTTGCTTATACGTACCAGTCTGGGTTTCCATTAACATAGGGTTTGATTAGATAATGGGCTGATATGTAGAAACTATCTATTGTCTATTGTTATGGGCCAAAGAAAATGTGCCCCTATTTGGTCTCAAAGAGTGTTTACACTGAAAAAACAAGTGAGATGATAACCCGGTGTGTTAATCTATGTGTGAGAAATGCAGGGTAAGTGTCAGACCCCACATAAGTCCTTTAGGAAGAGACCATAATGTACTGCAGACTGTGTAGGCCAGGCTTCCTCAATAAAGGTCCTCGTGTGCCTGCACCTGTCCTGCACCTTTTAGATGTGTCTCTTTAACACACCTGAGTCAAATACTCAGGTCATTAGCAGGACTCTAGAGAACTTTCCTGCATACCGAGGAGATCATTTAACAATAGTGTTAAGGTGTGGAAGTAGAGATGGATCTAAAATGTGCAGAACAACTGACCTCAAGGGCCAGATTTGAAGATGCCTGATGTAGGCTAACATCTTCCTTGGATGCACCATCTCAGTCTCTGTACATTAATATTTGGGAGGTATTTTGTGAATAGAATTGAAAAACAATTTTAATTGACACGAAATGTTTTTTTTTTCTCAGCTAGTCTTTCCAGTTTCTTCGCTAAAGTTATTTTCACAAGGACCTTCTTATAAATCACTCAACCTCATCTGCTTTCTAGCCCATCATTTTGACACATCAATATGTCTTGGCCTTAGCCATTCCATTGCTGCTCTGACAAGCTGTGTAATCTACACCAGCTCTTTTTTATTGTGCTGTATTTATTTCTTTTCATGTCTTCATTGATTCTCACTTGCTTCCTTGTCCTTTCAGTGCAACTGCGTCAACACATTATACTCCCATATGCATTTGTCATGGTGGGGATGGTGTGTTCATGGTGTTACTCCACATTGCTTGTAGTTTTGCATGTAGGCTAAAAAAATATATTTCTATCCATTTATAAAGTATATCACTCTTTCTCCCACATTCCCAGCTGAGCTGCAGTTTCATTGATTCTGACTTCATATATCATTGGACCCATTGTCTGCCATTTCTCAAATCTGTGGTGCTTTATGTGGTCTACCATATAAAGTCACAATAAAGTTGGCGGAAGATTGTTGTTGCAACAGGTGTAAATGTCAGAATATGTTGTTAATGTTCTAAAACTTATTCTTTTTCACAGCTGTTTTCAGTAACTATTTAAAGGCTTACAGTGTGTGGTTTCATTTTTTCCTATATTCCAATTGTCCTTTTTTTCCAGGCTTACTTCAGCACCATTCCATGTATCAGGGATTATGCTGATAACAGTTCTTCATTAGGTGAAGACAGGATAAAGGGTTGAGGATTATTATTATTCAGGCAAGAAATCACCCCACTTGGACAAAGAGCAATTTATCACTGCATTACATACACTCCTTTGTGGAAGGTGGTCTGGGATAGAAAGAACAAATGAAACAAATAATGAAGTAACATCATAAAGCATAGGTGTCAAACTGGTTCCAGAAAGGAGCGTGTGGCTGCTGGTTTTCTTTCCACCCAAGCAGTAGCACATGAGACTCCATTCATCTCATCAATTGAGTCTAGTCTTAACCTGATGACTTGATTGGATGACTGGAGTCTGGTGTGTTACTGCTTGGGTGGAAAGAAAGCCGCCAGCAGCCACACGGCCCTTTCTTGAACCAGTTCGACACCCCTGTCATAAAGCATAGATTAAATTTACTCAACATAAATCTAAAAGTTTTCTCTTTTTCTTAAACAAAAACAGCAGAATATTGTGCTATAATTTTTTAGCTTCAACTGTCGGAGAAGACTGTTAGACACACATCCTCACCATATTGCTCTTTACCTCAGAAGCTCTACTCTTAAACATGTATCAGTAATGAGCACAGTCAGGTCCCAAAGAGCACTCAAAGCCAAAAATGGCAGAGAGATGTACCAATTAAGGAAGAAGGACATCAATGTGATATATTGTATGATGGAAAAGAAAAAAAATCAACACACTGATCTAATATTACATCTCCGCAGGGCTGTTGAGCACAGCCAACTTGCAGTAGGTAAGCCAATTCTTCTGTGAATAAAAATGCCTTGTAGAGCATCCCCTGTTGTTCCCATGCACCAAAGAAACTCCACATCTAATAGGCTTCTTATGTTACTGGAGACTGGTGGGATATGTTGATAGATTTCCTGCTTCAGTGCCTGAAGACCGGCGGTCCCTGGTTATTAAAAAAAAAGAAGATTCATACATCCGTGGCAGAGCGGCTGATATATGTTGAAATGTGTTACCCTTTTATTTTGTCAACCTTGTGATTCACCTGTGGCTATGCTGTTATAGATTTTCTCCTCACTGCTTGCACTTTATTGCTTCTCGCAGGAATCCAGGCGAAGAAAGGCGGGATACATATTGTTTCTATATAGTTGTACTCCATGGGGTAAATCCTACCTGTCAGACTATACTGACTTGAATGTATTGCTTCTTTCATTACATTTTCTAAAAAATAGTTGGAGCATATGGTGTGTATAATAACCCCCTTTGTGGTCCTTTGGGGAGGTCATGTTTACCTACTTTGCAGGTCATACTTGCCGACACCTGTTGGTAGGTGGACCTTGTGTATTCCTTCGAAAATAACCATGACCTCTGACAAACACAATATCCCCTGTGTTAATCCTCCAAATGCAAGGAAAACTTCCTAAAGCATTTTTTTTCTAATGATCTTAGTAAAAGGAGGAGTTATTTAGTGGATTTTTCCTTTTTTGTTTTTGCTAGCAGTGATTTTTTTTGGTTTCCTCCAGAAAGGACATAAGACACAAATCCTACTGGCAAAAAGATGGAGTAAAAATGTGTATTATGCAATTTTCTTAAGTATTTGTGTGCCTAACCAAATATGTTTTTTTTTTCTTCTTGCTTTTCTTTCTGCTTTACATTACTAATCTTTTGAGTGACAGTGTCAAGATTTGGATGGATGTTGATGTTTTTCCACTATCTTCCACTTTTTTAGGTTTTTATAGTAGCTTATTTTTACACGTTATAGTTTTTTTTCATAATATGATGCCATAAAGAAGACAAATAATTTCATTATATAAGTTATGTCAATAATTTACAAGCTTTTTATCTTCTTTGCTTTGATTTGTGTGTTTCTTCTTCCCAGATTGAAGCTAATACTGTAGATGCTGTATATTGAGATTTTTCTTTTCATACTATCAGGAGTCTGAAACAGTGTAATAATGAAATGGGTGACATGTAACAAAAAATACAATTCGACTTTAAATATTCATAGTTGAATTATTATTAGACAAAATCTTAAGGTTGTGAATAAGCCAATAAATGTAAATAACATGTATATAAAATACTGCACAGAATAGTGTTTTTGTCATTGTTTTTGCTGTAACATGGAGATTTATTAATGGAGAATGTTAATCTGTACAAGCAGAAAACTGGAATGCTGTTACCACCATCTTTTAAAATTGTTTACTCTTTTATTTATTTTTTTTTTTCAATTAACATACAAAAATTGACATAACAGATCAATTTCCCACCCATTCCTTACCCGCACAAGTCGGTAAATCATGAAGCACTTATACACAGTCAAGACAACATGATAAACACGTCACAAATTGATCCAAATCTCGACAACCTACTATTTCAAAGTGTTTTTATGTCATGCTTGTTCAGGAAGCAGCTGTATGACTATTGTGTGTATAGTCGTAAATGTTTCCATCCATCCATCCATCCATCCATCCATCCATCCATCCATCCATCCATGCATCCATCCATCCATCCATCCATCCAT
>JAUZNJ010036506.1:0-11828 GCA_034780135.1 Jordanella pulchra
TGGATGGATGGATGGATGGATGGATGGATGGATGGATGGATGGATGGATGGATGGATGGATGGATGGATGGATTCAAGTGCTGAATGATGTCACAAAACTGCACAGTGTCAAATCTTCTTCTACTGTTAAATTACTTCCAAGAAGTTATTTCAGGAAATGACTACACAGAAACTCTTGCTATAATGTGTGAAATACTGAGATTCGGGGGTGTTCTCAGAAGAGCCTCACACTTAAAGCTGTTGCTTACAAACCTGCTCACATAGCCTTACTGGAAACACCGTTTCCAGTAAGGCTATGCTCATGTTGAAATAGGTTAAGATTGTTTTGACATGTGCATAATCTTTAATAGCTTTTTACAAGTTTTCAAATGGCACTAATTAATAGACCTGGGTAATGGTATGTCAAAACTGTGAATATTGCTCTGACTTTTCCAACAAAAAGACCATTTTCTTCTATCTAATGTTGCTTCTTAACCTTTTAAAAGACTAAAAGGTTGCCCACAGATCTGACCTCACTCTTGAGGTATTAAGGAACAACGAAACCCAATAATAGAGTGTGCTACTTTGTGACCCTTGGAGAATCAGTGAGGTCATGGGGTTAAATGTCTCCCAGAGAGTCATTTCCTGTCTTGATGGAAAAGCTGTAGAGACTAAGCAGCTGTTCATCAGGACTAAACAGGGAGGTATTGTGAGATGGCAGAGATCACATGCGTTTATGTAAATCTGACTTGGGAAGTTGATGTGTCGTTGTGAGTCGCTGTATGGCTCATTAAGTATGTGTCTGTCATCTAACAGCCTAACAACACACAAACAACTAAAGGAAATGATGTTGAGGATCCAGTATTGTTAAAAATGACACATTGAGACTTATTTTTCTATAGAAAGCTAATATTCTGCAAACTCAATGATGATGTTGCAATATACTCTTGAAATACAAATTTAGCCAAAACTGGTAAAAAATAAGCAATTTTTATATTTTTATTGGCTAGTCCAAATGTAGAACTTTTTAAACTTTTTTCCCATTAATATCTGTTGATCATAATATATAGACTGTGATGAACATTGCAGTTATCAAAATGATATTTTTATGATTTATTTGCTTTTACTCTTCATATTCAACAGCTTTTTCAGGTTTTACATTTTTCTCTTCATAGAAAAATACAAGTAGTGACACTAGCCTGGTATCAAGCCTGCAGTTGGCTTGTTTGAAACATGAAGTTCATGGCTTGATAAGTTTAGGTAGCAGCATCTTGGAGAGGCCACAACTCAGACTTTCTGAGTTTTTTATGTTGCCTGAAAAAAACCTTTCACTCCAGAATGTTCTCTGAGCCTTGATTAGTGTGTCATCCTACTATTCTCTAAGATTTTCTAAAAACACAAGGCAAACTTCCCCACTGTGGAACTTTAAAATGATATTCACTTTATTTTCTTTGCTTTTAAAATAGCTGAAATATTTGGGGGAAAGGGCAGTACTGAACACTGCATTGTTTAAACAGTCAGAGAGTGTTCTCTTTACTACTTTTGTTTCCTTACGTCATTATAATATCTTTAAATCTGGGATCCTATAGGAAATACTTTGTGGTTTTGAAAACCCTGAGACAAACTTTTAGATCAACAACTGGCTTGTTTTTTTATATATTTAGGTGAGTTATGCTGATAAATGCAGCTTGTTTTCTTTACTTAAGCTCTCAGTCATAGTGTATAAAAGATATCTGAATGTTTACACAAGTTTACGTAAGTGTGGAAATTCTTAGAAGACAGATTACATCCACTACGAGTTGGCAATTTGTTGGAAAACAAGCTGTATGCAGGTGTATCCTCACAAAAAACAGCTAGAGAATGACTAACTCATTTTTTCTGGCAAAATCAAGGAAAAAGAAGCTGTACGCTACTCTGAACATTTGGTAAGAAATGGAATAAGTTTGGAGCTTTGCTTGGTTTAAAACTGTTAAAATGGGATTTTGGTGCTTTTGTAGTAACAACCTATTGTCAAGGGTCAGAGAAAGAAGCACTAAGCTAGTGTTGTTGAAAAAGATGTATCATGAGAAATATCCAACTGCAGGGATTTTGAAATCTTTTTCATAAGTACAACCTCTGTAAACTACAGTATGTTTTCTTTGTAACATAGTGATGATAAACACATGAAACTGGCAGTAGTCTGTTAATGTGTACAGTTTGTTTTGACATAAAAATAAAGGAGCAAGGTACCAAAAAGAAGGGTTTTACGATAGCTTATGTATTTACAGAAATGACTCCAGTTTCTTCTGAATACCACTTTTGCCAAAGCAAGTACTTGGGCCACAGTTTTAAAAAAGCTGGCTATAGTGCAGCTCTGAGCAAGGAAAATATATAGTTTTAACCTTGGTTTGCTCTTGTGGATATTTGATGTTTCCCTTGCACTTTATTCTGTCATAATTCAGTAAAATCAAAACATTTTTAACGATAACACAACCTGTTAGCCAGACTAAGATCAGTAGCATTTCCTTGCTCGTCTTTCTTTAAACGGACTTTCTTACCTCATTCCTCTCCAATGAAGACAGATAAGACGCAAAAAGATGCACATTATTAATTGCATTAGCAGTTTATAATTGATCGACTGACACACAGGTAGTTTAATATTTCCATTTCAACCTTCCTCTTTTTTCCTCTCAAGAACAAGCAGCTCCGTTGTAGGTAGGCAATGAGCATCTGTCTCACTTTGTTTTTCTCTATTTGCAGCCATTTAATTAGTACTGTAAGACTGGGTCATTTTTCTGTGCTACACATCAGTGTCTCCCATTTCCAACAGATCCTGAAAAAGTACTACTATAAATACACCACATCATAATGTCTTATCAATAACTTATCCACACAGACTATAAATCATTGTCACTGACATGAGGAAAGATGTTCTCCCATTTGATCTGAATATTAAACATTCCTTTAAGATTGTCCAATACTCTTTTGCTTTGTATTTTATTTGCTTGGTAATTGGATATTAAAAAATATGTATTTTCTCTCTTTAAATCCACTTCATCAGAAGATTAAAGGAACAAGTGTTTAGGATTATGGAAATAAATTATTATTTAAATGTACAGGCTGTTGCACAGCTGTCAGGACCTTTAATACTGGTTTTATACTTCAATTATATGTTTATCCATGTGTAAGAGAAAGGGAGGATATGTGAGAAGTGTCTGATAATTTGAGATTGCAAATTATTAGTCTGTTTAAAGAAAAAGTACTATTCTATACTATTCTTTGAAGTATGAAGTATTTTTGGACTAAAAAGCACATGGTCAAAGTACGCAACCCTGTTATATCAGGATGCAATTAGACCGACTGCATCTTTTTTGCACCCATTCAGAAAGTATACCTGTTTTTTTTCTCTTTCTTTGAATTCCAGCCACTGATATAGAAATCTGTTCAGTATGTCTATGTATATAGAACTGCATTTGTCATCACTATTTCATTATGTGAAATATCATAAAGGCTATGTACTTCTTGTATGCAATATTTGTTTAGTTATATTTTTTCAGATACCATACATTTAAATGCTTGACAGATTTTCTTTTTTTATGCCTACATGCAATTTGATTGTATTGGTGGGACTTAACCCCTTCCAGGAAAGTTTGCAGTGGTCTTGTGAAGATGCAAAAGGACATGATTCATTAGGATAATAAAAGCTCGAATGTCCAAATGTCCAACAATATCACAATCTAAGGTTTTGATAACATTATGCACCTGCAGTTCTGTGCATTATTTGTCCAGTCTTCATTGTAAAGCCTGCTTGTCTGTCCTGAAATGTCTCTGGGGTGTAATTGCTCTGCATGCATCTTGAGGCCAATCTAATAGATGAAGCCAGGCCTCTGAATAGCATCTATGTTTTGTTCTCTAGTACAGATATCTTTTCCATTGAGCTGGGTTTCATCGTATAGGTCACTTCAGTAGCCATTTAGTGACTGATTAGGGCTAATCACCTCATGGTGGTTCCTCCTGTTTCACTGCTCCCTTTGCTGGCTTCTACTACTGAAACGTAGAGCTCATCACTGTGGGTAATTCTCCTGATGTAATGCCCATTGACTGTGACACTAGTCATTATTCCTTAGTCTTAGGTTTTTGGACTTCTGGACGAAGTGTTTTTTGCATTGCGAGGAGTTTTCCTGTTTATTAATGTGGCCTCTACCTTCTTGCTTTTTCCATAATTTCTGACAGGACATGAATGATGATGGTTGGCTCCTACTATTCGCCTTACTCTTTGCAGATATTTGGTTGTTTCACAGCTTTTGTGGCTTCCTTTGGTTGGCAATTCCCTTTGGGTCCCTCTACTTTTATAGCTGGGCTATATATCTGCGGTTTGCACTTCTGGAAATTCAGAATATTCTCCATCTTCTTCCCCTTCATTTTGTAGCATTCAGCCACTCTCAGAATTACATTCTTGTTTTACTGCTGTATATCCATGGGACATGAATCAGAGAACTGATGTCTTACTCATACCCTGGTGTGCTAACTAGGAAGCTGTTGAATATAAATAACAAAATGCCTTTCAGATAATCTGGTGAAATGAATACCCAAGGTCAGAGTACTTTATCTCAATACACCCAAAAAAATCCATTACATAAAGACCCCGGGGCTTGTTTCTCAGTAATAGTAACAGCTGGAGTGTCACCTTTTCTTTTTGATTTTTTTTTTTGCATTTTAAAGATAAAACCACATTCTTGTTATGGTCTAAGAACTTCTACAAGTATCACAAGAACCATTGTTACCCTAGTATGCTGAGATTTTTAGGTTTATCCTTTAAGCTTGCATAAAACAAAACCAGTCCTTTGCGTTCTGATTGGCCTTTTCTATAGTAACTTAATTTAAATTGCCCCTCAGTGTTTGTTGTAATGCATGTTAAACTAGCTTAATGAAGCAAAGGTAATAGCATGTGTCTGTCTCATAAAGTCTACAGAAATTAAAAGCATTCTTCCCAGTGGGAGTGATTAAACAGTTTTTGACTGATTTCATGCAGCTGCAGCTAAGGAAGCTTCAGGAGAAATTACATGTAATTTTGATTGTGACCAAAAAATGCTCTGTATTTTGCATGAGTTAACTATAACATTGTTAATGAGAAATGTATGGAGTAAAATTGTTTCCCTTTTTCACTATGTTTCAATTTTTATTTTATTCTACAAGAGCTATATCTTGGTCAAAATCAGGTAAACTTTGAGTAAATCTGTGCATAGCTTGTTAAATCATAACCTATAGTCTTAAAAAACCTACATATCAGTGTGGGCTAAAACAAATCAAGTCACATCTGTTTCTTGCTTTTTTATAATAAAGACTGCCATTGGAGCAACTGTACCTTAAGAACAGGCCTTCTGGTCAACAAATAAGTTTACTGTTTTTGTGTGCAGTCCTTGCTCTATCCTGATCTACTTAAAAAATCCTACATGTCTACATCTGACAATACCATGTTAACTGTCTCCTGTTTGCTTTAAGAGTTAAGTATCCAGATCATTTTATTTATTGTGGCCTTCTCTTCTTATACATAGAGGGACATTTTTAAAATCTAATGTATAGATCTGGATGAGATAAAAGATAAACAAAAAAGGTACAGAATCAGATCCAAAGTCATATGAAAGCCATAAGAGTTTCCATCATTAATCAGTAAAATATTAAATTTTTATTGCTCCAGGGAGAGGCTTTAAGCCAGTGTCAGCAGCCGCAAAGCTGGAACTAATCAATTAACAATCCAAGTTAAAGAAGCCACAGCGCATTACTGAGGAGGTGCATGGGAAACTGTTTTAACTATCTTGTTGCATGGAAGCTGGGATTTCGTTTTTTTTTATTTGTTTTTTTATATATATATATATGTTTTAAAAGACCACACTAACTTCCGTGTATGAGTATCCAGATTGTAGTGAATATTACATAATATTGCTTAAAACAGTCTATCTGATTGTATTGCACTGATTTAAACATATTTGCCTAAATAATTTCATATGAATTGGATAAGTTCATTTTTAAAGTGCTTTGAGGGGAAATAAAAATAAGAAGAAAGTAAAATACCCCTAAAACTAGAGTGCCAATTAGCATTAAGCACTTTGAGGTGTTGTTTATAATTGCAGCATTGCGCCATTTAATACTGATCCATTCAACAACACTTTTACTTATAAGTCTAAATAGCTGCCAAACTTCAGTTGATTTATAATAACGTTTTTTTTGTTCTTGTTTGCTCAATTTACTTAGTTCTGAACAAATGTAGGCGAATATTAAGAAAACATGCTTCTACTTTATGATTTTTAAGTAGTTTCTGAAACCATGTGAATTTGTTTTTAAAGTAACTTTGTCCTTTATCTGTCTTCAGAAAATTTCATCCTATTGTCTTTTTTATGTAGTCAGAGTTTAAGTCAAAGCTTTTTTTTTCTCACACCTGAATAAAAAAATACCAATCTGATGTATGTTAGTTATGGATGACTAAACTATGTTTAATAAAGTCTGAAAAGAGACTGCAGCACTCTTTGGAAAAAGAAACTGAGATGTCGTGATTAAAAAAAAGATTAATGGAGAGATATCTGGAGATACTCATTGGCTCATAAGAAACAGCTTCGACAAAAGACCTTTGACATTTTTGTTTCGGGAGCCCGTTATTCAGCAAGTGTAACTCTGGTAAACTCTATGACCTTCCCATTTGACCTTCATATCATATCATATCTGGAAACTTTTGTTTGTCTGTTTCTGCAGTGTTAAAGTGGGTTCAGTTTAATTCCTGCATTGCTTTTTCCAAGCCCTTTGGACAGACGGTAATAGAAAGTATCAGGAGGCAGAGAACATGACTGCATAGTAGTTCTGTAAAGCTGGAGTCAGCCAGTAAATAGGATTTTCCCAGCAGTGTCATTACAGAGGGGGCACCTTGCTATCGATCTGTGTCAGTCACCTCCAATGAGTGCTGATCAAAAACCTTTTTAAAACTGCCTTTTCTGATTAGCTGTCAGATCATGACGATGGGAGAGTTGGTGGATTTAATGGAGCAGAGACAAAGGCTGAAGTAAAAGAAAGAGAAGTTGGGAAAATTGAGACTATAGCAGGCAAAGAGAAAAAAATACCACCCATATAGCTTAATCTTTTGTTCCAAACAAATTGTTTTTGTTGTTGTTACCCATTATACACAACATGTCTGCCAGGTATTGCTTTACAAATTAGATTAAATGCGACGCTTAAGTTGTCTTTGTAGAAAGCTAATTAGTTTTAATCCCTATTCAACCCTAAAATTGCTCGTTTTAATTTGGCAGATAGAGTAGCTAATTTTGTCTATAGTTCTAGCATGATAAGGTAAGAAATAAAACAAATCATCAAGAGTATCAAATAGAAAATAATGTAATGCACTTAAAGAATTATTTTTTTAAACTTTAACTTTTTAGATATCTTTACATATGATACTCAAACAGTATTAATTTGCACGTTATAAGTAAAAAAAAAATATTTAGCCTGACTGTATGTGATTTTATCTATGGCAAACAGATTTATTGCATTAATACATGACACAACGGCCTCCCTAAAATAGTAAAGTCTCCAGATGGTGATTTGTTAGCTGAAGAGGAAGACAAAAATGTGTCAGAGAGTAAGATTTGAAGAGCCAACAGACCGCCAACATACCCAGGATTTGAACAAGGGCCCAGAGCCTGGTGTGCCTGAATTTTGTCAATATGATGAAGAAAACTTGTGCAACAGTGATTTAAAAAAAAAAATCTCAATTCTGATACCATTTATTAAGATGCTGAAATGTCTGCTATGCTACTCATCCATGCTCATATTTTAATCACAACTCCTAGGAGGGAGGCTTTAAGTCTCATCTTCCTACACATTGAGTGTCTGCGAGCACTGAATAACATAATGTAGCTATGAAAACATTGTTTCCAGGAGACAAGCCAGAGGAACTTTATCTACCCATCTAATGTATGTTTGTTAATGTATGTTATGTCAGTTCAAGCTAACCCTATACATTTGGTGGTTAAAAATTCCCAAAGTCTGTTAGTGGCCTTGCTTGGATTTGTCAGATAACCTTTTAGACAGATTTCATAAAGAAAAAAATAGGCTTTCTGTGTAAAAAATTTTGATGGTGCTATTCTGTCATCCACATGCTGTAATGGTATTTCTAGTTCAGAGAGACATTGCTCCAAACAATTACTTGTTGACAGAAAAAAAATTGGTTTTAATGTTTTACGATTTTGGGGTCTTAAAAATATGAAGAAATCAGTCCATTGAGTCCTGAAAAAGCTAAATCTGCGCACATCAATTTAATTGTGAGGTGGGGTATGAATGGTGGCAATGTAAAGCTGTGGCTAAGAAAGATTACACAGGGACCCTTGGTTCTTTATATTTATCTCTATGTATATATATATATATATCTCTCTATATATGTATATATATGTACAACCACATAGTGACACAGTATCCTCAGACAGTAAACATGCACAGGTGTCAGTATCTCTGCAGCTTTAGAGCTCTTTGAAATGCCTTGAATGAACTCTGCTGAACTTTGGATGTCTACTATTTTCATCTACAGGACTGGCTGAGTAAGTTTGGCTACCTCCCACCCCCTGACCCAGCCACCGGACAGCTTCAGACAAAGGAGGCCTTGACCAAGGCCATAAAAGCCATGCAGAGGTTTGGAGGGCTGAAAGAGACTGGGGTTTTAGGTAATTTACATTTTTATTTGAGTAACTTTGTGAGACATTTCTTTGTTTTGAAAAAAGCTTAAAAAAACAATAGTGTTTACCCACCTTATGAGCAAAATCCAAACTTTTTATATATTATTTATTTGTTCTCCTGTTCATAGACCAAGCCACATTAGGGCTGATGAAAACACCGAGATGCTCACTGCCAGATGTGTCTCAGGCTGAGGTGACAACGATGCGCAGAAAACGAAGTCTTACTCCTCAAAACAAATGGAATAAAAGGCATCTTTCCTGGAGGTAGGAAACACCTGAACATGCGGATTTACATTTATACTTCCCTATGTTATATCTTTTTGCACCTCTATCACTCGTCTGATATAACATATGTACATTTTTAATTATTTCAGATATTATTGAGTTCAAAAATCGACATTTTTACTCCTTACCTGATCATTACCACAAGTAATATTGACAGATGATTTAAGTTTCTCATTTAGACACCAGTCAGGGGCGGAAAAAAATCTTTACTCCCTCATAGACCCTGCTTTCAGTGGGGTATGTATTATAAGTGTACAAAATAACTTCAAATCAATTGTCATTACATTATTTAATGTTCTGGGGAAAAAAATAATTCAAATGTCCATGTTGTAGATCTAAGAATATAACAATATATAAGAAATCAATAACCAATAAAGGATGTAAAAAAAAATAATATTTTTATTATTATCTAAAAACTGTACTCTAAAGAAGAAAAAACTGATATTTTATTGCTTTGATTTAAACAGCATTTGTGCTCAAATACCACATCAAAACACTTGATTGTTGATTAGTAATTACAATCAGCTGATGTGGTCATGTTCATGCGTGTTGCTCAGTTGAACTCAAAATGCATATCATATAAACTACATTTTCCGTTAGATTTGATAGAACTAGATTAAAATACCTTTGATTTAGATGGAGTGAATTGGATTTGCTTTAGCAAAATTAGAACTTGTTGACGGTTAAAAATGCTTTGGATTTTTTTAGTTATTGTTAATCGTCCAGTCTTGAAATGAAATATGATCTCTTTCTGGCTTAAGGACGGAAATTTATAACTCTCTTTATTGTAACCGGAACGACTTAAATTAAATGTGATGAGCGTATCACCCCAGCTGGAAATCTGTTTGAATTTTAGCATGCAGTTCCCTCTCTTTGTCACAGCAAGGTACAGTAAGTTCATGACAAGACTTACAAAAGAGTTATTTGATCAACTCACAGAACATAAATTGTCCAGCTGAGCCAGTGTTTTAATTAAGCAATTCCTCCATGAAGTCACTCCAGTTTATCTCCACTTATTTCTTTCTTGCGGGAAGTATAATGTAGTTTAAAAAAAAGGCAACCCCTTACTTCAGTGTCGTTGAACTTTGTTTTAAAGTAAATTAGGCTTAACTTAGTTCACTAGCTGGGATGAGTGCCTGAAGGAGCTGATAAAGTGTGTCTATAGCTAGTATCAAAAAGATAGAAGCTACCCTGGAGCAATCAGAACATCCAGGGCAGCAGCAGACAGCAACTCTACTGCTATAGTTTTAGATTTTAAAACTGTTTACATATTAATGGTTACCCACTGGGGTAGGTAAGGGGTGGGTTGAGAGGGTATTTTAAGACATGAAATGTTTTAAAACACACTGAATATACCTTAAGATTGATCATATTTGTCTTGTTTAGTTCAGGGGGAAGAGCTTTATGCTGGTTACACCTCAGACAGATTCCCAGCCAAATACTGTTACCATGCAGAGAATGGCTACCATATAAACTCTCATTATGTTCAATTTAGTATCATCAGTTTCTCTATTATCCCTGATGTTGTAGTGTAGGGGGAGATAATAATAGCTGAGAATATGCTGTTGCATTTTTTTTCTTTTCAATCACTTTACTCAAGTATTATTTGAAAATTATTTGTAAATAACGTAAAGCATACAAATAGCTACAATTCAAACCCTAGTGTGCTCTCTAAGATGTTGTTGTAGGGCCAAAATTGAGCTGCTGCCTTGGGCAGGGTTTGAATGTGTTGATAAGTAAACAAAAACACATCAAAATGCTTCAGGGAAGAGAGCTATGCTGTGACCTTTCAGGCATTCACAGGAGCCATTTTGCCTGATCCTTTATAGTGTCTGTTTTCTCATCTGCACCTTGTTGTTTGGCATCTGATCAATAACAAACAACGCTTATGACACTAGTTTTATGGTGGGAAATCCATCTAGAAGACTGCCATTTGATAACATTAAAATGCCCATCAGTGATTGTCTGAGTAATACCCCCTAGATTATTATAACAATGTTACTCTACCTGATTAATCTTGGAGTTGATTGTAATAAATATTTAAGTTTTAACATCTCAGATATCAATCAATTTTAATAAGGGAAATGCTTTGCAGGGTCATCTGTGTAAAGGTATAATGTTATGCAGTGCCTTCCTCCACTTCTCATTGCCTCAAGCTGACACTTAGCTGGTTTTAAAAAGGGCACTTATACTTTTTTGTGCTTACAAGAAAGATTGCTTTTGCTGTTTGTAAATATTTCTGATCAAAAAGACAGACTGGAAGTGTATCAATATTATGAAGGTAACAGCTGGCATGCTATGAAGAGTGTGCTGAAGAGCTGATTATAGAACTGGTGCCAGAGCTGACAGCTAGACTACAAGCAAACTTACAAGCATTGAATAATTTTGTTAAAGTACTAAATTAAAATGTAAGATGATTAAAATCTTTAAACTTAAAAAACACATAAAATAAATAAAATTACAGTGATAATATCCGTATTCAGTATTAATATAATTAGTAAGTGTATTTCAGATAAATAAAATAATGAATTGAAAATAAATGTTACAAAATGTTTAAATACATCTAACAAATTGGAAAACAAATTAAGTACACCATTATTTTCATAACTAATCATACATAAGTTATTTTGCAAAAAATAAAAACTAAATTTATATATATACACATATATATATGTATATACAGTGGGGAGAACAAGTATCTGATACTAGGCCTGTCACGATAAACGATAAATCAATTAATCGCACAATAAATAAAAACTATCAATGTTATTTAATTTATCGGCTATATCGTCTCTTTTCTCTTTCTATTGTGCTAACTAGCACCGGGGTTGAGAAGCACTGACCCCTCCCTTCCTCAAAAATGAGGCGCGT
>JAUZNJ010036507.1:0-11827 GCA_034780135.1 Jordanella pulchra
CTTTGGACCAGAGTCTCTGAAAAATAAACTGATTAGTCAATCACTTCATCTGGATGGGATGAAATTAATCTCAGATAGTCAAGTAAAAAATCTTGGCTTTATTTTCAATCAGGACCTGTCATTTAAATCCCATCAAAGAGGTTTCCAGAATTTACTTCTTTCATGTGTGTACACATCTTGTATGTCTGGTTGTGTCTTTCCTGACGAGGCGCCTGTGGAGCTGGATAACAGTTACCTTTTATATCTCTGCTTCTTTCTGTTTGTCTGCTTCTGTCTCCTTGAACCCCAGTCGGCCTTGGCAGATGGCCGCTCACACTAAGCCAGGTTCTGCTGGAGGTTTCTTCCTGTTAAAAGGGAGTTTTTCTCTCCACTGTTGCCACATGCATGCTTGCTGTGAGGGATTGCTCGCCCTATTGGCTCGCCTTACCTGGCCTTCTCCAGCAGCTGGAAGGGGAAGTTGAACCATAAAACAGTTCCTTATATGACCTCAACTACAGGATGTCAATAAAGTGTCACCTTTATTTCATTCCTGACATGTGATCTCAACAGAAAATTCAACTGGATCATAACATTCTAAACCCGATTAAGGTTCCTTAGTTACATCAGATGCTGCTTTATCTTCCACAGATAAACCTATCATCCGATTGGCAGGAGCAAGGAGAAGAGAGAGGAAAAAGAAATTTAAACCATGTCTTCTATAAATCATAATGGGCAATGTGAGATTTTATGTCTTCCAAGCCCTAGCAGGGAGACAGCCAGAATATCGGCAATGTAGCATTATGTGTTTCACTGAAATGTGGCTGCAGGATCATATCTTGTACACCTTTGTCTCTGTGCCAGGCTTTCTGACCATATGAGCAGATGGTGATTTAAAGACAGTTTCATCCAGGATATGTTACTGTGAAGATTCATAAGTGTTGCCCAGATATTGAACTTTTGGAATTTGTTTTACGTCCATATTATTTGTTAAAAGAGTTTACCAGTGTTCTTTTAACAAACCTTCTGCCATTGCTGACACTGCATGTGATATAATCAGTTCCATTGTAGCTAAGCTACAGACACAATGCCCAAATGCATTTTTAATCATGCCTCACTCTGCTACTCTGCCAATGCTCCAACAGTTTGTCAGCTGCTCTACCAGAGAAAACAAGACTTTGGACTTGTTTTATGCAAATATGAAGGACTCCTACATCAGATCACAATTTTTCCCTGCTGGGAGTATAATTCACTTTATAAGAGACAACCTGCATTAAAAAGAACAGTAACAAAATGATCAAAGGAAGCAGAAGAATCTCTGGAAGGTTGTTTTGAGGCGACAGACTGGGATGCACTTTGTCAGCGACATGGAGAGGACATAAGTACAAAGACTGAGTGTGTGACTGACTACATACTCTTCTGTGTAGATAATACCATGCCTACTAGAATAGTAAAATGCTTCTCATATAATAAACCGTGGGTCACAAGTGATTTGAAGCAACTGCTTAATGAGAAAACAAGCCTTTAAGATGGGAGACGAGGAATTACTGAGGAGTATACAGGAGCAACTGAAGGTCAGGATAAAAGAAAGAAAATAGGCATACAGGATGAGGCTGGAAAACAAGCCCCAGCAGAACAATATCAGAGTTGTGTGGTCAGGGAGGATGAAGATCACAAGCTTAAAGCTGAAGGATAATCAGATAGATGGATGTCTTTATAGAGCCAATGAACTGAATACATTCTTTAACAGATTCAGTTCAGTAACCAGCTCAGCATCTTTTTCTCCAGTCACATGGACATCCTGCCCTCCTCTGCCATTGGCTCTTCTGCTTCTATAAGTTTGTTGTCAGCCAAATCGGAACATGGTGCTGTTCCCTCTGGCTTTCACCTGTCTGTCTCTAGAGGTCAAGAGAAGAGGCACCTGAAGAGACTAAATTGTAATAATGCACCAGGTCCTGATGGCGTCAACCCCACAGTCCTGAAGGTCTGTGCAGTGGAGCTCCGTGGGATCGTACAGCACTTCTTCAACCTTAGTCTGACACAGCAGACAGTTCTGGTGATGTGGAAGACCTCCTGCCTTGTTCCAGTACCTAAGAAAACTCAGCCAACAGTCCTTAGTGAGTATAGATCTGTTGCCCTGGCATCCCACATCATGAAAGTCCTAGAGAGACTTCCGTTAGTTTACCTCAGCAAACAAATAAGCAGCTATCAGTAACACCTGCAGTTTACCTATCACTGTAAAGTTGGAGTTAAAAGATACACCCGCTTCAACAAACAAAACAAACAAAGAAGACTCAGGTGGAGGCATCAACCGTTGCCTTGATCAAAGACTACCTGACAAACAGACCACAGATTGTATCAAGTAGCACCACAAGGAGCACCACAGGGGACATTACTCTCACCATTCGTTTTTACTCTCTACAGCTTTTACTTCCAGTACCAGACAGAGTCGTGTTACCTGCAAAAATACTCAGATGACTGCAGTGATTGGGTGTATTAAAGATGCCACAAGACCATGCCACAAAGCTGTTTATCAGCTTGGTTTGGAAACAAGCATCTGGCCCTGAATGTCAACAAAACATGGAAGATAATTGTAGACTTCAGAAGAAACAGGAACAAGTGGATTGTTGATGGAGGTGGTGGAGGAGTATAGATACCTTTATGTCAACCTGGACAGCAAACTGGACTGGAGAAGCAACTTTGAATTCATTTATAAGAAGGAGCAGAGCAGACTGTACTTCCTAAGGAATCTTGGGTCCTTCGGCATTTGCAACAAGATGCCAAATATCAACAAGTCTGTTGTGGAGAGTGTAATCTCTTCCTCCTTCCCCTGCTAGGAACACCTCTAGAACCTCTTGAGATTATTTCACAAAGAATTATTTATAAAGTGACAAAGATTATTGACAACAGCAAGCATCCTCTTCAGAAGATTTTTGAGCAAAAACAGTGTGTTGAGAGTGTCTTCAGTAAGAGGCTTCTCCAGATCTGGTGCAAAAGAGACTGGCATAGAAGAACATCCCTGCCTAAAGCTATCAACAACATTTAATTTCCCTTTGGGATAAATAAGATATTTAACTGGTGGCTTTGTCTAAGAAATCTTCTGTGTTGGTTCTGTGCTGCCGACCACCTGATCAGAGACACGTGATTGTGAAAACATCCACCTGTCTCTTTTAACTTTTCTAACACAAGCCTCTGTTTTGTCAGATCTTGACTTTACGTTTTTTTATAGATATTTTCAGTGTTCCAAGAAACATTCTTTAGCCCACTGTCCTTTTGCAACATGTATTGATGACAACATTTGACAAAGCCTTCTTGGTTATTCTAACCTTCTCCTTGCAAAAACAACAGGCTTAAACTGGAAGGCAACCAACTTTCTCTCATTTTTTCAAGACAATCCAGTCGTCTTTGTCAATTCTGTTGGCCCGGAGCCAACAAAATTGTACTGATGTATTTAAGCAGAATGTGGGTCCATCCTCCTAAGCACATTCCAAGTAAGATTCAAATCAAATAGCCACCCCTTGTTTTTCTGAATTGTTGGAGTCTTTTATATGCAATTAGCCTTTGAATCACAATTGGAGTGATTAGGTCATTTCTTTGAAATTAGTTCGATTGAAATGTAGGTTCTTGAAAGCTGAAACCACAATCCTCCAACACTGTTCACTGATGGCTTTTCTCTTTTAAGAGATGGCTCCTTTATCACTCTTTCAAACCATCTGTCTTGTCTGTTCGAAATCAGAACATTTTGGTCTTCAAAGGCTTGTCCTTTGTTCTCGAGATTCAAGTGTCCAGCTGAATCTTGCCCAGAGTTATGCCGTGCCATGCCCTGTTCCAGTGGGTGATGGGAGTCAAAATGGAGGTGGCTTGGTCTGTATGTGTAGGTTTCCGGTAAACCTCAATATTAAGACTTCCATTGTCCTCAATGTGCACCACACTACTACTAAAGGCATTAAATATGGAGAAAATGGGTTAATTTCGTTGATTGCAATATTTAATATTTTTTAAGTCAGAGCAAGATTTTCATTGACTAAAATATGACTAAATGTAAACTAAAAGCAGTTTATGGGACTAAAACTAAGGTTAAACTTTCCATTCTACAACTAAACTAAAATGGGGAAAAAAGCGTTTGACTACATTTTTATTTAAAATCATTAACATTTTCTTCAAATTACTATAGGGTCAAGCTTATTTTAAATGTTGCCAAAGTTGACACTGGTTAATATCACATTTAATTTGGATATGTCTCTGGAAAATATGTAAAGAAAAATGTGAAAAGATAACAGGACTGCATAATCTAAAAATAAACAGGTTACGCATTTAATCTGTCAGCAATGGCCTACCAACTTTGAATTCAAGGCAATAGTATTTTTTCAATTTCATTTCCAAACTCATGATCAATTTCTTCAAATAAAATGTGATGCACTTTCATGTTTACCCATGGTTACCTAATCAACTCTGTGATCAACTGCACAGTCTGCATATGTGTGCAGCAACAGTGATTAGTTGAACCTATCTGCATTAGTGACATTAAGTAAGGATTTGCTGAAATCCAGTCATTGCAACTTGCCATGTTGTGCCTAAGTTGAGTCAGAATTGGTTGTATAAAAGTCTGGATTTTATGAGCAAGTTTAATGAAATGCTCCTCAGAATAATTGTAGAAGACTGGAGCAGGAAGGAACTTTACACTGCTCCAGTGATCTGTTGTAGATCTGTGTGAAGATAATCCGTACAGACTTTAAGATAGGACAGTGACACACCGTCAGAGCCAGGAGACTTCCAGGGGATATAAGCGTGGCAGTCGGGGGAGGTGACTTTTTGAAGATGTGGAAGTAGGGGAGAGGTATGGCTATGGACTGCTCAGATCTAAGGAATATATAGGAACAACCCTTAACAGCATATAGGACGTTTACAATTGACCAATATCATTCCAAAGTGACATATGATAAATCAATGACCATCAATGTTTGATGATATTAGGTTCACAGGACCTCTATTTTCAATGAGTGAAAAATACATATTTTGTTAAAATGTGTGATGTTTTATTTGTTGCCACACGACTACTATTGATTTGAATGTACGTTATAAATATTTCTACAAGCCTGTCTATTGTAAAAAGTAGTTTTAACAACCCACCCAAAACTAATTTTTTCCATCTTAAAGTGTTTGAAAGAAGCTGTTTCATGGAAACCGCTTTGATCTGGCAACATTGCAGAGCACTACCCAGCTCACCCTGATCCAATGAAGACACTAATAAACAGCAGGAATAAATCTGCTGAAGTAATATGTTTCAATATGCCTCACATTTCTGTCTGTCCCCTTAAATAAGCGTGCCTAGAACCGTTCCTGGCTGGTACAGTAGAATTTACTCCCAAATAGTATTATTCTTCATTCATTTAAACCTGTGATTAACTCCCTGCCTCCATTCTCTGGGTCAACAGACCATAAACAAAGTTCTATTTTGTATAGCTGCCTTTAATTTAAGCCAATTGCCATTTGGTCAAAGGCTGCCCTGTGTCCATCTGGATCAAAAACATTAAGCATTAGCTTGCAGAGAAGGACTGGAGAATCAGCCTTTGTTATTTGTGATTATACACTCAAAGGCATAACCATCTTTGAGGAGAAATAATCGCAGGTCAGAGCAGAGGCAAAGATCAACTTTAACAGTACATAGGAGAAGAACCATAGAAACAAAAGGAAAAACTCAGCAACTGGAGGCACAATAACAGCATGAATAGCTGCGTGTCCCTCAAGCACAACTGCAGAAGTTAATAAATTCTTAGGGATTATTAAATATATAGATATTGGTATCAAGCAATGAATGATCAGTCAGAAACATCAGTCACATTTTATCTCAGTGTAACATCAAGTTATAACAAGCTGTGCTGAATAAAACATAGCAGTTTAAGTTTATATAAGACAACAGATCCTCTGAATTTGCCTCACACATGTGGGCAGTACGCCCAAACACAGATGTTGATTAATCTGCGTGGACAGACTTCAGAAGGGAGCGCACAGTTCATTAAACCATGTCCAACAAGCAAGTGTAAAGTCAGTCCTTCAGGCCCACTATCCTCCGGGTTTTAGAGGTTTCCTCGTTTTAGCACAGCTGATTTCTAGTGATAGCTGATTAACAGTCTTTTACTGGACTGTAATCATCAGAATGAGTTGTGCTGAAGCCAACAAAATGTTGAAAATCTGTAGGATAGACTTTGGACATGCCTGATATACATAGAGTGGAGAAACTGAGACCGCAGTCTTGTAATCCATGCGCACCAATTGCAGAATTACTCTCTCAGTTTAATAAAACATGAGCCCGGATTTCTACTAGATTTTTTTTTTTCACCCGCAGAGCCTGGCAAGTTTGCATTACATTTGAGAAAGTGCTTTCTTTGGCTGGAATATATTCAGCAGATAATCTAATAGTCCTTTGCTTTTTCACAAGAAGCTGCTGTTCTTTTCTTTTACATTTTCATAAGGGCCTTGTGTTAACTTAAGCTTCTTCAACATATCTCTTTAAAAATGTGAGCATGCTTTGTGTGAGGGATTGCTGTGGAATCAACAACATAATGCAAACTGATACGTATCTACTGTCACCACATGCTCATCAAGGAGTGTGTCCTGCAAAGTCAATGACTCAATGCAGTTAGCTGGTTTTCTTTTGGTAGATTTTTTTTCTTACCAAACTGACTGCAAATGAATTGATACTGTAATTAACTAAAAAACCCTGAATCGAATCCTGAATGATGAATATTCTAATCAAGTGACTTTGAGAACTGGCTTTGAAAGGAAAATCCAGTATCCTATTCTTTACTTTGACGTCTTCCCTTTCATATTACAGGTTCAGATACTCCAGCTCCAAGCTTTTATTGCCCTGCCATGTTAGTTTAGCCCTAACCCCAACATCAGTGGACTTAAGACCTGAACCTAGCCTTTATTTTTAATTAACACTGTCATGTTGCACATACCTTTACCCCAACATTAGTGGGCTTAATGCCTTAATAAATTATCGATTTGACTCTTGTAAATTGTTCAGATGCATTTATACATGAATCAAACAATAAACTAAAATAAACTGTGATGATAATTATTAACGGGTCACTTTACCATCATAAATGATGGCCATTGTAAAGTGTAATCTAGAATTTAGCTGTACAAACCCATAATATACACAAATTTACATTTTTATTTGTTCTGTGTTTGTATATATTTTATAAGAATACTTCACATACAGGAAGAAGAGGGTGTGGTTTTAGCTTAAAGCTGAGGCTCTTGTACCATTCTGCTGATATTCAGCTGTTTCTGTTAATTGAATAGATCTCCAGCATGTGGCTTTTTAGATTCTATCTTTAAAGTCCCTGTCTTGAAATTTTGTTGGTCATTTAAGATAAAGAGAATCTAGAACATGAAATATTTTGTTAATCTGCTAATTGTGGTTGAGAATATTATATGTTATTCTATCTTTAAAGAGCTGCGTGTTTTAACTCTCCATAATATTACATTTGTGTTTTAAAATGCATATCATTAACAAGATTTAAATTAAGTTTGCATAAGATAATTATTTGGCTGTTAGTCACTCGCATAATTAGTAGGAGAGGGAAGGATGGGACAGGTCAATATTTCTCTCATAAAAAATGACATTAGAAACAATGAAATCTATTCTGGAGTAGCCATAGTGTGGATAAGAGCAATGTGTTCCATCTTGTTCTCCTGGGCGAGCAAACCTCACCTTAAGGCTTCTTTTGTTTTAAAGATGCTAATACACAAACAGGAGGTCAGCCACCTTTTGTCAGAGCAAGTTAAATTAGGTTATTATCTGCTGTTTACATGTTTTTCAGCAAACATCTCTATGAGATCCCCTTGATAGTTCTGTATTTCTATTTGTATCCAAATTAAAATAGTTTTTTGCAAAGTTTATATTTAACTGCAACACAGGTTTCTCCCTTGAGCTGCTTCAGTTCAGAGGGATTTGAAAATCAAAATATGGAGGCTTTAGTAATGAACAAAGAACATTCTTCTGAGAATAGTACAATATCACACAGAAATATATTCAACAATCAAACCCAAAGAATTATTGATTAAGACAACTTTTGAAAGGGGCAAAAGAATCAAATATTATAATCTTTAGTGCTTATGAGATACTAACAGGCTGTTACTATTGGCATATGTTAAGATGTTTCTCATCTATTATTGATTTACAAGCAATGAAAAGTGAGTTTCGAATAAGGACTGAAACAACACAAAAATGATCTTTTTAATGAGCCTTGCTTGGTGTGTACACCTTGACTGTAAGACCACAGTAAGACCACTTGGGGGAGCTGGAGGATTTATTTTTTCTGTTTCTGTGAGAGTAAAAAAATGGAAGGAAACTCATCCACACTGGCACCTGTATCAAATGCTGAAAGCATAAGTTTAGACCCACATTAAAGGATACTAGATTTCATAATTTATTATTTATAACACTTGACAGGTTTAATAATAGTGTTGATAAATGTGAAGTGCACTGCTGCATGCACAGGGAGAGGATGCTAAATCCAACACTTCCAGGTTGGAATATGATCTATGCTGTAGATTAAGAGCTCTACATTCTGTACCACCGTGCAACCTGGAAATAATTATCAGCAGATTCTCATGAAGATTTATCAACCACATGTGATTTCAAAGTTTAAAAGAAAAAAAAACTTTAAAGAAAATAGCTGTGGCTGAAAACATTATGTCCTTCACCTGAAAGGCATTCTCAATTCAAAACAAATACTGGAGAAGCTCCAAGATTTAAACTATATGGAGAAGCAGTTTTCCAGAAATGCACACAAGAGAATAGATAAAATAAAGTTTTCATGTAAATGAAGATTAGTCTGTCACATGAATGTTCTGAAAAAAATATGCTGCTTTATAATATAAGGTTGTTTGCTTTCAATTGTGTGATCCTCATATACAAGAATATGTCCATACCTTTACCTCTAAAGTATGGATGCATTGTCACAGTCACCTGGCCTCCAACACAGCTGCCTTTGCTGTCAGTGACGGTGCTTGTCTGCCTGCTACTTGGCTGGAAATTGTACTCGCTGCTATTGGAATAGGATATAAAACATTAACCCAGCCCTGCAGGCTTCGCAGGCTTGGAATCTGGATGTACAAATCAAATGGACTGATTAGACTGTAATCTGAATTGACATTTTGTTGTTTGATTTCCATAGTTTTACAGATTATAGTTTTGTATTAAGGCTGTTTTTTGTCAGGTTAGAGGAGAGTTCCTGATTAAGTAGGAAGAGTTCAAGTATATGGGGGTCCTGTTGACAGGTTAGGGGAGAGTAGAGTGAAAGATTGGTAGAAGGATAGGTGCAGCTGCTGCTGTAATGCGGACACTGCACTGGTCTGTGGTGAAGAGAGAACTGTGCCAAAAGCCAAAGCTCTTGATTTAACGGTCTGTCTACTTTCCTACCCTCGACTATAGTCTTGAAAGTTTGAATCCTGACTAAAAAGGAATGAGATTATGGAAGCAGCTGAAATCAGCTTTCTTTGCAGGGAGGCTTAGCACTAATTTAGAGAGAGTGTGAGAAGCTTGGGGAGACTCAGCGTCCTCATCAAGAGGAGTCAGCTGAGGTGGTTCGAATATGACACCACCTTCTGGAGATGTTTCAGACAGATGATGAGTGAAAGATGATAAGTATTAGTTGTTTTCTGGATTTCTGAAGCTACAAATGGTGGTATTGAGACTGTTGAAGGGAGTGTCCTTTTTTAGAGCGCTCACTTTTGTTTTTCTGCAGTTTGTAGTGTGTAGCTCAGGGGTCCTCAGTCCTCAAGATCCAGCATCCTGAAACTTCTAGATGTGTCCTTGGTCCAACATACCTGAATCAAAAACCTGAATTACCGCCTAAGTATGCAGTCAGGTTCTGAAGAGTCCTGCTGTAGACTTAATATTTTGAATCTGGTGTCCTGAAGCAGAAACACATGTAAAAGCTTCAGGACTGCTGGTAGGATGTTCCTCTTTTGTCACTGGATGCCGTTCTGTTGTCTTTCCTAACTTCCCCTCCGGTAAGTCTCACCCCTCTGATCTCAGATTAAGTTTTAATATTCTAAACGTTTTGAAAGTAAAGATTCATATAAAAACTGTTAATCATTCTCCAAGCATTGCAAAAACTGTTGTTTCATACATAATTTTTAGTTTTACACCTATTTTGAAATTCTTGAATAAAGGATGTCTTTTTAAATCTTGCCTTCTTTCACTGTACATCAAATCCTTGTAGTTTTAACATTCAGATTTCCCAGAGTATGATCTCTAGGTGGTATTTCTAGTTTTCTTTAGAACATGATACACTTTAAAAATCCATCAAATATTACCATCCTGCAGTACCACAAGCTCGTCACATACATATGGATGGGCTTTATGTTGTAAATCCATATTGATTCTAAAGAGGTGAACCGCAGTGCATGTCGACAATTGCACTCTAGAGAAGTGTTTCGTGAGTATGAATGTTCTGTAAAGTTGCAGGGTTTCCCATGGTAAGTGCCTCTTTGTGACTTTTCAGGCTTTTGACTTTGGATAATGTTCTCTTCGAGGAATGCTAAAGGCAGTTACAGACTTACTGTAATGTCGGTTGTTGTCTTTCTTTATACACAATGTTTTTTTGATAACGACACAAATTTGTCTGAGCATAAGGTTTCCAAAACCGTAATTTATCTTAGGGTCAAAAAAGGATTGATTTCTCTAATCGTATCATCTCACCACTAGACCTTAGTTATTAAGCGAATACATGGTATAAAGATGCATAGATAGAGGGGCTCACACCTAAAAAGAAACATTTACCTTTTATTGAATTATTAGCTAGGAAGGCAACATAAATGAAAAAACAACTTTAACATTTGTTGTGCCTCTCTAGCTTTTGTATTAACTTCATTTTTGCTGTAATAAAGCTTTAAGTTATCCCTAAAAACTCTATAAAACATACATCCTCTTACCTGGATTTTCTGTAATGTACACTTCTGATGCTATGGTGTAAATTAAAAATATAAATATTTTATCCTAAATATTAAACGTCTAAAACAATGGTACACATCTGTTTGTAGATTTGTATTTATAATATTATGAACACGTTGAAATTACTCTGAGAGAAAAAGTAACGGATTAACATATTTAAAAATTTAGAAAGATTTAATAATCATGTCTGTCTGTCAAACAAAAACATTCATTTACAAACAAAATTAGAAAGTGTCCTTTCCTTAAGCTTCTGTTTTAATCATGAAAAGTGAGCATTTATTCAGAAAGTTTATTGAAAGCTTAAGACCAAAAGTCCTTGTCCTTAGTGTGTCGTTACTGTAAATCAATTATGGTAAGTAGCAAAAAAAGAGAAGTTCAGTCTGACTGTGTGAAATGACCTGCACTTGAACCTGCTAATCAGCTTCAGAATTCATTGATTTAATGTCAGCAAGAAGCTGCCAGCTGAGACACAAAGAGGTAGAGGGAAAAAGAGTCGTATTGATTTTATAGCAGGCAGCTCCTGTGAGCCGCAGTAAGATAGCACATCCACAGGCATCAGTCACACAGTGTGGAAGACAGGGAAGTGCCTAAGCAGATTTAGTTTTAAACCCCACTGATTTCCTGCCCATACCCCCATTTCCTCTCCCACCTCCCTTGCAGCACAGCTTCTTCTAAAAATAGAAGAACAAATACAAAAGCATGAGAATATGACTGGACGTGTAGTTTTCTAGAAGACGTTTCGCCTCTCACCCAAGAGACTTTATCAGTTCTGACTGATGCAGGAGAAAACAGATAAATATATTGTAGGTGTGACCAAAAGTTATGTAAGGGGGAGAGAAGAAACAAAAGGTGACTCTGATGGGTCGTTAAGTAGGTCGT
>JAUZNJ010036509.1:0-11827 GCA_034780135.1 Jordanella pulchra
GATCCCAACACTTTATTGCACCTGATCTAGAGAAGCCTCTTACGGAAGACACTATGTTGTTTAAAAATCTTTTGAAGATGATATCTACTGTTTTCCATAATCTTCTTCACTTTATGAAGAGTTCTTTGTGAAAAAATGTCCAGAGGTTCCAGAGGAGTTCTTAGAATAGAGCCAGCCTTCTTTCTTAGCTTGTTCAGATTTTTTAAGTAATTTGCTCTGATGCTCTTACCCCAGCAGACTATGGACGACGAGATCAAACTCTCAACAACAAAATTACATAAAATATGTAGCATCTTGTTGCAAACGCCAATCGACCTAAGACTCCTTAGGAACTAGAGTCTGCTCTATCCCTTCTTGTAGATGGCTTACGGTTGAGTCTCCAGTCTAGTTTGCTGTCCAGGTGAACACCAAGATAATTATACTGCTCCACCACATCCACTCTTCTCCCATGATGTTAACAGGATTCAACTTGTTCCTGTTTATCTGAAATCCGCAGGAGGTCAGAGGTGTAGAGAGTAAAAAGGAATGTTGAGAGTGCTCTTGTACTGTTGACTAGACAGTTGACCCTTCAGTCTAACAAATTGTGGTCTGTTTATTAATAGTGGCAATGGTCAATGCCCACACCTAGGTCTTCTGATGTTTCTCACAAAGAAAATCAAGCTGAATTGAGTTAAATGTACTGAAGAAATAAAAGAACATGATTCTCACAGTGCTTCTTTCCTTGTCTTAATGACAGTGGGATTGTTGAAGAAAAATTCAGGACAGCTGCTAGTTTGTTTGCTGAGGTGAACCAACAGAAGACTCTAAGAACTTTCATTATGTAGGATTACAGTACAACAGGTCTAAAGTCACTGAGGACTGTTGGTTGAGTCTTCTCTGGTTCTGGCTCAAGGTCTTCCATAACACTGGAACTGTCTCCTGTGTTAGACTTAGGTTGAACTGCAATACAATCCCACAGGGATGCTATACACAGGCCTTCAGTACCTTGGGGCTGACATTATCAGGACCTGATGTCTTATTACAATTCAGTATCTCCAGTTGACTTTTCACATGACTTTTAGAGACAGACAGATGAGAGGCAGAAGGAGCAGCACCATCTTTTGATTTGACTGACAACAAACTTATAGAAGCACAGAGGCCAATGGCACAGTAGGGCTTGTTGTCCACGTGACTGTAGGAAGTGGAGAAAGATGTTGAGCTTGTTCCTGAATTAAACCTACTGAGAAATGTATTCAGTTCATTGGCTCTGTCCAGACTTCTGTCTAATCATCTTCTTCATCCATGACCGCAAATCTCTGATATTGTTCTGCTGGAACTCATTTTCCAGCCTCTTCCTGCATGCCTCCTTCCTTTCTCCTATCTTGATTTTAAGTTGCTTCTATATATTCCTCATTAATTCACTGTCTCGCTTCTTAAAGACTTGTTTTTTCTTGTTGAGCAGTTCCTTTAGATCACTTGTGATCCATGTTTTCTTATTTGGGAAGCATTTCACTGTTCTGGTAGGGATGGTGTTATCTACCGAGACATTTATGTAGTCAGTCTCACATTGCTTTTTTTTCACATTGATGTACTCTCCATTTGTGTGCATCCCAGTCTGTAGCCTCAAAACAAACTTGCAGAGCTTCTTCAGCTTCTTGTGACCGTCTTCTTACAGTTATTTTTAAGTGAGATTCTCTCTTATAAAGTGGTTTATACTCAAAACGAGTCCTAAGTTTTGTTTTTCCTGGTACTGCAGCTGACAAACTGTTAGAACTTTGGCAGTGTAGCAGAGAGTGAAGTGTGATTAAAATCACCAGTTATTGTCACAAATGCATTTGGCTGCTCTGTCTGTAGCTTAACAACAACAGAAATAATTACCTGACATGCAGTGTTGGAAACGGTGGAAGGCTGAATATAAACCGTTACTAAGATAGCACTGGTAAACTCTCTGGGTAGATAACATGTCAGAAAACCAACTGCCAGCAGTTACATGACCTGGGCGATGTCATCTGTTGTTCACAAACACTGCCAACCCACCTCCTTTGAGTTTTCCAGTCTTCTTTAAATCTCTGTCTGCTTATATGGTCAGAAAGCCTGACAGAGAGACGGTGGAGTCCAAAATATGATCTTCATTTCAGTAAAACAGCCTTACTATACTGCATTGCCGATATTCTGTCTTTTGATATGAGTTAAAGTTCAAAGGAATTAATGTCCAGTGCAGTATACTACTATGCTTCTTTATTAGAATTTACTGGAATAAAGAAAAGAAAAAATAAATGTATGAAAGACAATTGTCAACCCTTTTGCTGACTATCTTCAGTACTGTGCTTCTTGTCTCCCTGTATTACCAGTATATTTTTCATAGAAGATTCTGTGACTGGTGTCTCAGCAGAAGCTATAAAGAATCAGCATTCGAACTGAACATTATTTCACGATAGAGCTCAGATTATACTCAACAGCAATGCAGCAACAGCAATACCAGTAACAACTAAAATCACCTAGGTACAAGATTATAAAGCTTTTTTACACAACAACAGCTGTCCATGTTTAGCTCTTTTTATATTCTCCTCTTGCTATTCGTTTAGGTAAAAAAGTGACTCATGAAAATAACATAAACCTGTTTCTATGAGAAAATGTTTTCCATTTTGGTTAATATGCTGAGTTTTGAATCGTTGCTTTCCAGCATGGACACAGTATATCTGTGATGCATACAGTGTATTCAGCCTGTCTAATATGTTTTTTGTTATAAGGAAAATTATACAATCCTGATGAACTTTCACAAAAATTGAGCTGCACCATTACTGACATCAATTATTAAACAATTTTGTAAAAAAAAAAAAAACATTAAGCAATTCAAAAAAATAATAGATATTTGAGTGAATGGTTACATTTATGCATACCTGCATACATCGAGGTTTTATAGACACTTGTTAGGAAATTAATTTAGTATTAATGATCATTGAAGCAACATACTTCAGCATACATACAGGTTTACACTTTTTATAGACTTTTTCTAATCAACACATGGACAAAATAACTCAGGGTGATTTTTTACATAGATGTATATAAACTGATGGAATTGATAAGGCAAATTGTCAGATGAAATCCAGTAACTTTTGGCTTTAAATTTTGATTGAGGTAGAACTGAGATGATTAAATGGTTTATGGATTTAATGAGTCATCCCTAAAAGTGCAATGCTTGCAAATAATGTATGCGAAAATAACATGCTGGAAAAGAGGAATGGGTACACAAGATTTTTCAGCCATTGTTCTTTCTAATGGCATTTTTTGGGTGTTGAATTCCAAGCGTTTTTTTGCATTTGAAAAAGGGCCCTGTATGATTCATAACCTGTAGCTGGAAGGTTAAACAGACTCAATTCTTTATGTACAGTAATAAGAACAGAATAATTCCTTTTTCCTTATAAATGACAGTTGAATGCAGTTCAGAAGCATACAGTAGCAGTACAACTAAACCCGGTAGATCATTTTTCAACATCATTAAAATTTCTTTGAATAGATTTTATGTTTAAAAAAAACCCCTCACCCATAGTTTGGTGAAATAATTCCATAGCTCTGCAAGAATAGATCAATAGATAGTAACAGGACCACAGAACACAAAAAATTAAAAAAATATAAATAAATAAATACATAAATAAATAAGTGAGAAAGGGGCAATGCCCATGTCAACTGCAAAATGCTTGTTCTGTTGTTGGCAGCATTTGAGTTAATTTACAGCTTGTTATGATACAGTCCAGAGATGTGATTCTTTTGTATTGAGAGGAAGCCAATACAATCTGTCTTTCAAACAGCAAATGACACATGGAGGAAAGAAACCACAAGCAGGTATGCTGCATGGCAAACCAGTGCTTGCGTTGCACAGAGGACAGGCAGCACAGATGATAGATTAATTCCAGCTGTAGAGAGGCAGTCCTGAATCAATTAGGGTGAGTATATGGAATAGAGCAATGTTAAAACCTGGGTGGAGCAACGGGCGAATAGAGTCTTTTTGTAATTTTATATTTATTTTGATTAAAACCTCACGATAATGGACTCTAAAGGAATAAAAAAGTCCAAAGGTTGCAATTTAAAGCAATTACAAAATTCAATGTCATTTTTGGAAGTTACTGCATAAACTATAATCCACCCAAGATTCTTAGAGATCAATATATTCATTAGGCTGTAAAATAATGTAACATATAGTGAAAGGTACAATGGGTCTAGATTGTACTTTTCTCATTTACATTTCTCCACTAACTTCTGTCCTCTCCACCCTCTGATAAGACCATAACATTTGATTGGCATTTGTTAAGGTCAATGGTTAACTATCTGCAACTCTCCACCTTTCTTTACGCATCAGTAGTATTATGTGCATCCTTATTTGCTTTGCACCCCAATTGGTTTGACAACATTTCTTATGCAAATTGTGGAGCAATTATCGCCACGATCATTGATGCAGGGGTTGTTTGCTCCTGACAATGTTTGAGATATGCAGCATGGCATTAAGTCCTTTCCTGATAGAATACTGCAAGGTGACTACCCTCTCGTTACTTCTATGTCCTTCTGCTCTGTACACAGACATCGAAGGAGCAAAGTCTCAACATGTTTCGACAAAACATACACATACTACAAATTGTGCATGTGCTTGCACTGGATATGATCACACATGTCAAGCTCACTTATTTCAAGCGAACATAGCATTTAACAACAAAAACAGATTTCCTCTAAAACTGTTGATGTGAGGATTATGTGTAAATCTGAAGACCTCTAAATATGTTGAGAGTCTCATTAACAATAATCATTTAATAATTTTAACAAAAGCAATGTTTAATAAATACAAATAAAGAACATGTACTTATACAAATACACACACTTACTTATTAAGGATCTCTCAATGACTTATTGATTTCTATTCATTTTTTACCTGGCCAACCCTTACCCCCACCATATTAACAGTACAAAACTAAACTAACCCTAATTCACACCTTTGTCATAACCCTAACTCAAACAAAATGAGGACTAGAAAGAGGTTCAATGTCCTCACTCCTTTATAAAAATGTGAAAAATATGTTCACTCAGCTCCAAGTAAGTGTCCTCCCACTCACAATTTTTATTTTCTTTTTTCCAATGACTGTTTCATCTGCATAGTTATGGTAATGTATGTGGTTTAATATTTCAATATGAAAAACTCACAGAGAGAAGGAAGGCAATTAGAAGAGTTTATTGGAACAAGGTTTAAGTCTTTGGCGCTCAGGCTTCGGCGGGGTACTTTAACACTGAAAATTACTTTAATCGTATTCATGAGCTGTTGAATAGAATAGGAATAAAGCCCCGAAGAAATGAGCCGAGGTTAGATGTGATAAACAGTGAGATATGGAATATGCATTGAAGAGATGAACCGAAAGAGATTGGAATAAGCATGGAAGAGATCTGCAAGATGTGGAGGAGCTGAAGAGGTTTGCGAACTAGTATGAACTGTGAAGTCTTCAGGAGGGAAGATATGCCGAAGGCTTACAGAGGGAATCTACACTTAAAGGCCTGAAGTGGGGATCAACAAAATGGGAAACATGCAGATTCTGCATGAAGAGATGATATAAAGAAGTATACCACCAGTGATTTAATAAAAATGCCATCTAGAGGCAGAGAGCATCAGGCACTTATTAGTGAGAGAACACCATACTCTACTGTACATACTATAAAATACTCAGGCTCCATTGAGTTACACAGAAACAAGAACGACCAGGCACTAAGTGAAGAGAAGAGCTAAGAATGCATTGGATGGTGGCGATCATGACAGCTCCATGATAGAATTAAATACTTACATGTGTCGATACAGAAGAATTATAGCGCTAGGATTAGTGAAGGTATAAACCCCTAAATGAACCTGGCTGCTGTCAGGAGAGGGCTTTGAGATGAAGGGATGACTTTGGGCATATTACTGATGTTCAGTGAACTGATATACTAGCAACAGGGAAACATGGCATGATATAGGCAATAATTAAGATGCATAATATTATAATGTTGAGGGATCAGAGCCACCTTGGTTCTTTTGCCACTCCCCTAATTCTTTGGTCACACCTACAGTATATTTATCTCAGTCTTTTCCCCAGTATCAGTTGGACTGAAGAAGCCTCTTAGATGAGGTGAAACGTCTTCTAGAACTACATGTCCAGTTTCCCAAACTGAACTTTCGAGCTTGACCATGACTTGTATGGCTGAGAACCTTCACAGATATTAATATGCATGCAACTTCCTTAGAATGCTATTTATAGATGATTCTAACAGATACACTGAAGAGCTGATCGAGTAATCTGAATCTGAAATCTGAAACTCTGACCAACGGACAGAGAAATACCAAACCAGCTCCAGAACAACCCCAAGAATCTAGCACAAACCGATCTGCACAACCAGATGTGTCAGCAGCAAACATTCCATTAAAGATTACAACCCATCTAGAAATAGCTACGACTGAGCTTAGTCGGAGCTAGAGGTCTCATGAAAAGAAACTATACAAAGCAGAGAGGGCAGTATGCAGATAACGGATGCTGCTCCGCATTGGGGCTGAGCTGATTCTACAGCAATAGATTGTGAGCATGCGACTACTGGATGTGTCGCACATGTAATGAGCCTGTGGTTATGGTTAATTTGTTATCCGTTTATCAAGGAAGCCTAATAATAAAAAAAATAAAAAAAAAAAAATACCTAAAACTCGAGCAAACCTAACATACATTGCAAGTCTGAACCACGATATAAAACATTTTGGTGTATAAAAATGCATAAAATAACACACAGCCACCCAGGAAATAAAAATAAATACCAAAGATAAAATATTTACCAAAATACCCATAAACGTACTTGAGAGAGGCCTCACATATTTGCGAAAATTTTTCAATTAAGAATCCTGCAGTTAATTTAAGCTAAAGCAATGAATTGGGAACATGTAAGTTGCAGTCAGACTATGTACAGAATGAGATAAGGGCTGTAAATTAAGAAAGCTTAATAAATAACATAGTGCAATCTAATATGGCAGTCCGACAGAGACTGAAATATAGAAGATAATGTATTTAGAAATTCTAGATCGTACAAAATATATGCTCTGTGATACATAGAGCTTATAATATTGAACCATTTTGAACAGTCACCATGATCTAAAATGGGCAAAGTCGCAGCCGTGATACAATCGGAAAAGTCTGCAATGATGCGCTGTGCAGAAATGGTAGTTATGAGGGGATACTAAAAGCAGAGGGGAATATCAAGACTAGGAGGGCCTCATCATCCACCAGATCCGGCAGTCACGTGAAAGTGAAGTTAAAATTATACTGAAACCAATGAGACAGGCATTATCAATTAAAATAGAAGCAAACTGAACTAGCTGACAAATACTAGAAACAAATAACCTCATAACCTTAACATTTCCATAGAAGCATAATACTCATTAACATGCATCAAACATGAAATAATGGTATTAAGACATTTGAATGAGCTTGAATTAAGATGAAGGAATACGAATCCCAGCGGAGGTCATGAGCAGAGATAAATATTGGGTACAATGATTCTAAAGGGTAGATAAGGTAATGATGCCACCCTTAAAATGGAAGGCTGCTAAGTAAACACAAGGTTCAATTTTTAAAGGCAAGACATTTGCATGATTCATTTAAATCTGGCCCCTATGGGCCCCAGTAGGATCGCCCCTGGATCAATGGGGCGTGGATTATGTCATACCTGGGAGAGGCTGAGAAATGTATGCGAGCATAATATACATTCATGCTTTGAAGGAAATGAAAAGAAGACATGAAAACGAGCTTCGAAAAGATACGTCTTACCTAAGGAAATCAGTTAGGCCCCTGGTGGTAAAGGTGAAGCTTGGAGGTGAGCAGGAAGAAGTGACCCCACGCCAGGTGTGCGCGTCGTTCGTGAAGGTGCAGAAAGAAAAAAATCGAAAGATTAATGAACAACCCAAATGTGTAGGAAAACAAGTGAGAGCTTGGAAGGCTAAGTAACCGAATGGCCGAAGCCAGGCCGCTGTTCCAGGCCACTGTTTTGAGGGTTCTGCTGGCTCATAACAGAGTTCAATGGGAGATCGGAGCAGTCGAGTGTCAGGCTGTGGCATGGACTGATAGATAGAAGCCAAGTGTCAGAGTTGAAATCCGATATGCGGTACCACACATTAGGCTGCTGGGTAGCCAACTGTTGTGGATATGAAGGTCTTTTATGCTGGACTCTTGATGTTGAATATAAATGCAGTAATTCGTTTTTATAAGATCATGATTGGAAATTAGCTGTTTAATCCTGGTAATGTTCTTCAGGTGACAAAGGGCCTGCTTAATAACCGCCTTATGGGCTTCTGAAGATTCAGGTCTAAGTCCATCATGACACCAAAATTTCAGCCATAATCAGTGGTTTCTAGCTGTAGAAGCTGAAGTTGTGTATCTCTCCTCTATGCATCTAGCCACCACTCTGATGGATTCCTGCTATGATCTGAACTAAGGGGGCCATGTAGATGTTTAATAGGAGGGCCCCAGAATGGAGCCACGAACCCTGCATATGATTTTTTTCTGGTCTCTGACTTAAAGTTCCCAACTAGAGTTTTTGAGTCTTTTTTTGTACATCTGAAAGTCAGATGTAAAGTGACATTCAAAACTGTCTGCAATCATTGCTGCCACAAAGAAGACATTGGTACAAAACCAGACAATGGAGAGAGATTCTAAATATTTTGCTTTACCTGGTTAATGAGTGTTACTTAAAAATTTGCAGCAGAATAAATACACAAGTCATATCCGTTACTTATGGGCTGTAAATGCCCATTGTAAACTGTTTGTTTGCTGTAGCTTTCCACAGTTCTAAACACCCCTGAATCATTTAAAAACCAAAGTGAACTTCACGAGCTTCAACATTTTATTACTGCATTAGCTTCAACAATACAAGATACTTCAAGACGACTCAGAGACGATTCACATTCATTTATAAAATGTACCTTCTGCAATTTATCTTGTTTTTTTTAATCCATTGCTTAACTTGAAACATCTCTGCTATGAAGAATTTAGAAGTAAGATTTTAATTTTTAATTTAAAATGATGTCCCTGTGTTACTGAAAATTATCCCATACTAAGTAATAACAAAAAACTTCCAAACCCAATTTATTGCAATGTGGAAAAGGCAAGGACCCCCATAAAAAGTATCTAGTGATTTATCAGAAGAAGCAAATGTTAGATTTATTTAGAAATACAACATTTTCATAATTTAATCTTTTTATTTGCCTATTAAAAGTTTACATTACATTTTTTTAAATTTTTTTTAACTGATACAAATGAGACTTTATGTCATGATCCGGGCCTGTCAGTCTTGTTTTGTTTTGGTTTTCTCTTTTTTCCTCCACCAGAGGTAAACGAGTGTGCGGTGTGGCTTCTGGTTCCCAGGTGTTTCCCATCAGCGCTCATCATCTCCTGAGTATTTAAGCTGGCTGCAATCTCTAGTCGGGGCCGAGTGTTTGCTAACAGATGGTACCTCAAAGCCTCCTGAGCTACAAGGTTATCTCTGTGATCTCTGGCTGTTTAGTTTCCGTGTGAAATTAACTTCCTGTGTTTTTCTCCTCGTTGCCTTCAGGTTCTCTAGGAAAGTCTGGACGCCGTGTGCTCCTGACTTCTCCTGAGAGACTCCTTCCTTGTGACGCCGTGGTTTTTACCCACTGGATGCCCAAACTCTCAGACTACTTCCTCGTTGTTCATGTCAATCCTCTAAGCCCTGCTACTGACAGCAGCACCGTTCCTGGAGTCCACCAACTATCTAAGCCGACCTATCCGTTTTCCACCGCACATCGCTGTTGCCTCTGGACCCATACTGGAAACAAGACCCCGGACCTCTACCTCACCCTAAGTCAACCTGCTGCTTCCTCACAGTAAGACCCGAACTAACATTCCCAAGTGCTCTGTTTTCCCACTGGTCTCGATCCATAGTGGCTGCCTCCGTTGACCAAACTCTTCCCCTCCGGACCTGGCCTGATTCACTACTCTGTTCATCATTTTACAATAAACTGTTTATATCTAAAAAGTGCTTCTGTATTGGTGTTCTGTATGTGGGTTCGCCAAATCAAACGTAAACCCTTCATGACACTTTAGCATATTTTTGGGGTGGCAAATTAAATGTTAATTGATAGTTATCTCTGTTTTGGATCTTGAAACAGGATATACATGCCAGGAAGATCTAAAACATCTTAATAGACAGCAAGTGGTTGACAAAAAAATATTCCCTAAGACCAAGGTCAGACTAGCATATACTACAGTAAAGCAGAGTGTCATAATTTTTTCTCAGTTAGAATGTAAATTTTGATTGATACCTTGGATATGAGGAAACAAATGAATCTGATATTTGTTGTCTATAAGAAGATGTTTGAAAAAATTAACTGACAGATATTTTGCAGAAATTCACAAAAATCGGACGGGTAAATGATTCCTAATTTGCATTTTTTTTAATGTGTTTATGAAAAAGACTTTTATCACAGACATTTTTTTCTAATGGAAATAAAAATGCACAATATTTTTTTAGCATTGCAAATGACTGATTCTATTGTTTTTGTAATGATAATGATATAATATATTGTCTGTCTTCCAGAGGCAATATGGTGATGTGGATTGCTAATTATAAATGCCAGTGCGGAAACCCACATAGCTTGCCAAGTTTATGAGAGATCACTAAGCCCTCAGCAGAGCTAGGGCAACACACACACAGCTCTGAATATAAAATGTTAATTCATGCTGCAGGGAACACTGAATTGGGTGAGAGAGCAGTAGGATTGCCATCATCTCCCACCCCTCTCTTTACATTTCATTATCTACTTGTTTCTTTCCAACTCTATAAGTGACTGCATGCAGTTCTATTTTGACAACATGGGTTAATTCAAACATACTAATGCATTTGCGGTTTATGTGGACATAGCTACTGACCCAGTCTACTGCTCCTTTGTCTGACTGCTGGGCAGGCCAGTGAACCCGTTAAGCCCTGACAGCAAGCATCTGTATGACACTGGAAAATTCCTAAATATATACACATACTATACCAGCAAAAGGCAAAAGCCTCTTGGTGGAGGATAGAGGCCAAAAGATTTGGGCAGTAGTTGTCAAAAGTGATCATAATCCAACTAGGATCACAGTCTAATTTGGAATATTCAAGGGGACAAAAGCAATAAAAGCCTAGACTTACATAAGGCCTATCATCAGATGACATGATGTTGCAGTCAAGGTTAACTGCATGTTTTACTGATGTGTTTCAAGATATTACATTATTTTTTAGCATTACCTAGCTGCCGAACTAAAGATGAATATCATATTTAAGTTGATTGTGGAATACTTAGAAACATTCTTAGATGGGATTAAAATCAAACATATGTTAGACTTTGATCAATACATTTAAACTAGGATTACAAGATCAAACTTTTTGCCCTCTCATCCCACCATACACAGATACACCCCCCCCACACACACACACACACGCACACACACACACACCCACCCACACACAAACAGTTCATGACATGTGAGTGCAAAGGATTCAACTCAATCCCTCTGGAAAATTGCAACCTGTTAGACGTCAGTGAAAGTGAATTTCATGGTTAACTGTCTGCCAATCCCACACTTCTTCCTCTTTTATGCAGCTTTCAAGAGTGATTGATTCAAGTCATCCATCCTCGGACTGTCTCTTTTAGAGGGCTGCATTAACCTCTGTTGCAGTTATTTTGTCTGGGACAAGGTCATGTAAATGTAATCAGACATGCATGTGGACATCAGCTATATGTGATCTGTGTTGAAGAGATGAAACAGGGTTGTTAAATAAGAGATATATGGTATATACAATATAT
>JAUZNJ010036511.1:0-11826 GCA_034780135.1 Jordanella pulchra
GTTCCCTGCGGTACTCCACAGGTAACTCTTATAGCAAAGATTTACAGTTGAAATAAAAAAAAACTAATTTTTTTATATATAAATGAAACTTATACTGGGATTAAACAGAGGGCAGTTTGCTGAGGGTTGCCTAAACATCACCAGAAGGATGATGATGATAATCTTACAGTTCTTTTTTTCAGGCTCCATTTGGCTCCAGGATGTCAGCGATCGTAAGTCAGGGTCTGGTCTGACGCTTAGAGCAGTGATCCTGGATGAAGGAGATTAGAGGGAACAAAACGTGTTGACGTCACTTATGAAGGAAAACACATCATGCAACAATCCTCTGATGATGCGTTTATATTAAAAGCTGCTTAAAGGAGCCATTGATCTGACAAACCAGCCTCTTCAGAACCGCATGCTTGTCATGTTCCAGCCTGGATGCAGTAACCTGCAGCACGTTTTACTGTGAACCCTCCGAACAACGAGTCCAAACAGGAGAGAGTTCTGGAAGAAAGCTGGACTGAAGGAGAGGTGCAGAGAATTAGCGTCATCTTTGAGGGATTGATTAGTTGGGCCTGATCCACTTATCTGATCGATGGATTGAGTTAAGATGGAGCCGCGTCTCCTGCCTCATCCGTCAGTCCTCATGTCCCGTGTCATTACAGGTCCGGTTCTAATGATTGGACGGCTTTCCCCGGAGCCACGAGGAGCTCAGAGAAATGATTCGATAAAGAGAAGCAACCATTTAGAAAAGCCCAGATTAAACGGACCCAGATGACCAATCAGAACCAGAACCTTTCATTAATATGTTTGTTTTTATTGAGCTTTTTACAGCACTAGTGGCTGGTTTTTCTGACAGTAGGCTGACAGGAAAGGGGGTATGGGGGGGATTCGAACCCGTGTCGCCCGCGTCGAGGACTAAGGCCTCCATACATGGGTCGCACGCACTAACCACTGCTCCACCTGCACGCCCGATTACATGTTTTTCATCTAATCGGAGTTTGATGTTTTTAAACGTCTCCTCCATCTTTATTCCATGTTAGTGGATTTATTCTATTGTGGCTGGACGTAGTCTGGTTCCCTCCTACTGATGGCCTCAGCTAGAAGGAACAGGAGGAAACTGAGAACAAACCCCGACAGGATCACAGGTTCAAAGGTCGAGGAAAGGATCAGGGTGCAGGAAGAGAAAGGGTTAAACATGACCAGTGTGTGATGCGTAAAAGTTTGTAACAAATCGTAGCTTTGAAATTTATTTCTATGGAAAGTTTAGTGGAAGGAAAAAAGTGCTTCATGGAGATGCTTTCATTTCCCAGCCGGACTCGGTGCCGGTCCAAAGGTACCAGAACGGATCCAGAGGATGAAAGAAAGGCGGCTGTCACAGCAATCTGAGCCTGAACTGGACCTCATCAGAACCACAGAGACCTGATGGAGGACCTTCCTTCTCTGGTTGTTCCGATTCTCTGAGACACAAAATCATCAGAACCGGTTTGGATCTTTGAGCAAAGATCCAGCCTTGAACTTCTGAAGATGGTTCGGTTCTGATCCAGAGCAGCCAGCAGGACTGGTCCCTCCTGCTCTGATCTTCAGATGTTGCACTGCAGCCTCAGACCTTCTGGGTCGGTTCTGTTCTGGTCCATCTTCAGCTTGCAGCCACAGGGTGGGAAAACTTTTACCTTCTAATCAAACCTCCTCAGAACTTCTTGCTGGTTCTATGAAGAACATGGACCCACTTAATACGGGTCGACGTTAACATGTGGAAAGCAGATCATTACGACCCGGTTCTACAGAACATAGAACCGCTTCACTTCCTGGCTTCTATCCGCTGACGTTAAACAAGACAGAACCGGTCGGGTTGCTTTGAAGGTCACTTTAATCATCTTAGGTAGAAAGAAAGCAGCAGAACATGAACAGAACCCGGTTACCCTGGAGCAGAACCAACATTCAGCAGACGGGTCAGCATCTGGTTCCCTGACATCATCCAGAACCTTTGACCATCAGCTGATCTGGAAAACATGAAGAACGGAAGAAGATCAGAGCAGGTTCTGTTGGACCCGCTGAGTCGGTACCGGTGAGTTCTACACGTCAGTATCTCACAGTTTCATGTTTCAACCTTTATCACTGCCCGGTTCTGGGGGGGGGGTCCGGGCCCGGTTTAACCTTTGATGCTCCGATCACTAATCATCTGACCGAACCTGGACCTGAAAGGTTCTGCTGACCCGCTCGGTGAAGGTCTAGAACCATGTGTGATGGAGCCCCGGACTCACCGAGCGGTACCTCTGCGGGAGCCTCCTCACTGGACCGGCCCCGGTCCCGGCAGCGCCCCCAGCAGGCCGCTGGCGGTGGTGAACAGGTTGATGGGCGAGGAGCCGTCGGTGATGAGGGTGGACTTCAGGCCCAGAGACTGCAGCATCTTCACCTGCACAGGAAGCACAAGCTGAGCTGATGACCGGACCTCTGAGCCCGCTCCAGAACCTGAACCGTACCTGCAGTTCTGGTCCGGCTCTGGCGATCTCCTTCAGCGTGTCGCTGCCCAGACTCTCCATCATCTGCTTGAAGCGCTGACTCTCCAGCTGCGCCAGGCGCTCCTGCTTCTCCAGCTCCAGGCGGTCCGTCTCCTTCTTGTAGTTCAGCTCCTGCTCCCGGGCCTTGGACAGGCGCTGAAGCTCCGCCTCCTGAGACGCACGGCCCGGTTAGAGGCATGGGTTCTGGTTAAACAAGAAGCTGAGCAGAAACAGGAAGTGAGAACGTACGGCCTCGATCCGCTGGGCCTCGGTCTTCAGTCGGGCCTCGATGACGGCGGCTTCACCCCGAATCCGGGCCGCCTCAGCCTGCGACTGGGCCTCTGCCTTGGCGGCGCCGGTGCTCTCCACCGAAGCACTGAAACACAGCAGGATGTAGGTGAGGAACCGGACCCAGGCTTGGTTCTGGGGCGGTCCTGCCTCAAACGGACCCACCTGAGCGCCTCCAGCTCCAGCAGCTCCTTGCGGGCCCGCTCCGCCTCAGCCTGATCCGTGATCTTCTGCCGCTCCAGCCTCCCTCTGGCTTCCTGCTCCAGCCGCTCCGCCTCATGCCTGCGGGAACAATCAGAACCTCATCAGTCGGCCCGGCTCCGTGCCACCGGTTGCGATGGCGCGGGGCGTTCCGGACCGGGCCGCTGCCTCCTGGGAGTTGGTGGTGATCTCGATGGCCAGCTGGACGCTCTTCTGCAGGGCGTCTCTGGTCCGCTGGTCCACGGGCTCCACGGACTGGATGTCCACGCTGCTGATCAGCAGTTGGTTCTGCTTGAAGCGCAGGTCGGACCGGACCGCCAGCTTCTCATCGAAGCCGAACACGGCAGAGCAGATGATCCGGTTAGAGTTCTGAACACAGAAAGGTTGAAGGTTAGCCTTCAAGTCTTCCCGGTCCGGTTCTGGAGAACTATGCCCCGGCTGCTGCTGGACAGAACCGCTCCAGAACTCTGACCCGTGCAGCCCGATGGCATCGGGTTCTAGAGCTGGCAGGGCCACTTTGGTTCTGACCCAGTTAAACATGGTGCCAGACACTCCTGACAAAGAACCGCGGTTCCGACCTTGTGGAAGTCGTCGAACTGGACCGAGGCGACGGCTCCTCTGATCCGGGACGCGATGGCTTTACAGGCGTCGCCCACGAAGTCCGGGACGGAGAACAGCGCCGCCGCCTCTGCCGGGTCGCCGGGTTTCTTGATGTCAAAGTGCCTGAAAGAAGGAAAGCGGCTTCAGAACCGGAGCGCTGAGAACCAACCGGGACCACGGCTCGGTTCTATTAGAGCTTTGGGAACAGACCAGAACCAGGTCCAGGTCGGTTCTACAGACACACAAGCTAAGCTAGCTGGGTTCTGTCTCAGTGCCACCAGAACCAGGGCGGTACCAGTTGTAGGAGAGCTGCAGCTGCAGCCGGGCGTGGTCGGCCGTTTCTATGGTGATGATGTCGGTGAAGAAGTCGGGTCCCAGCAGCAGGCAGATGGCCTTGATGACGTTGGCCCGCTTCGGTTTGTCCCCAGACAGCGACAGGACGGTGAACTGCTCATCCGGGCCCAGCATCACCATCTCGGGTCCAAACACCACCCTGCAGACAGATGGCGCCGCCATTAGCTGGCTCCTCCCACCAGAGCCGTCGCTCAAGCGGGCGGTCTCACCTGGCCTTCTTCTCCCTGTAGTCGTAGACCTGCGCGGCGGCGTTGTGGGGGACCCTGTACGTCACCACACGGGTCTTGTCCCTCGGGGGGCCGTCCTCGCCGGCGCGGCGGTTGGAGCGGTCGGCCAGCGGGTCGACCCGGGAGGCCAGCAGGGCCTCCACATTGGAGGGGAGCTCCTTCTCCCACAGCTCCTCGTCCTGGTTCAACATGTAGGTGTGTCCGATCACCGCCCGAACCTACGGCAGAGAGAACGTCAGGAGGAACCTCCGTATCTAGAACCCTAAACATCAAAGGGTCTGAAAGATAAAGATCAGAAGACCTCAGAAACACGACATCATCGTTCAGAACCAATGGGACCGAGGACGGAGCCAGGAGGAACTCCGCAGGGAAGCTGGACTCCAACCATTTGACAAACAGGCAGAACCTGCGTCTCTTTGGACCAACGGAACCATTGTTCCTTCGTTTTTGAAGACAACAATTAAAAAACTAGAAAACAGTTGTTTCATTTTTCAAACAGAAACGTTTCATTTTCCGTTTCCCTGATGAATAACGTGGAACAGAGAAGCTCCACGGTCTCAGAGCGCCGGCGCCGCCATCAGCCGTCTGAGACCGACAGCTTCACCATCCTGCTGCTGAAGCCCGATGAACCTTCTGGGCCGCCAGATGTTCCCCAGTAACGGACCCTGACCCGCTGAATTAGCACATTTTTTTCAGAACTTTTTTTTTAAAGGACGCTGACGTTTGGAACCGACTGGTTTCGGGTCGCGGTCTGTTTATGTTCGGGGTCCAGCGTTCAGCAGGATGAGTGGTTCTGATGGCGCCGATGAGAGCCAGGAAACTAACTGAAGAAGGGAAAGAGTAACTTCTGCTTTCATACATCTACCCGAGGAGCCGCTCTGTTCTATTATTTTAAGAATCAAAGACGGATGAATGAATGATGCCCTGATGAGACGGGTCTAGAACGGTTCTGGTTCCCTTCTCCTTGGTCCAGCGGTTCCACCAGAACTAGTACCTTTCCGGTCTTGATGTCTCTGACGTAGATCCCCTCGTTCTCATCCAGCGGGATGGCGCGCTGCGTCAGGACCACCTCCACGCTGGCGGGGGGCACGTACTCGATGGGGCCGCGCAGCATCCAACGGTCTCCAGGGCGACGGATGACGCCACTTTGCCGGGAGCGCTTGGCACTGCCCCGCGTCAGCTCCTCCTCTTCATCCTCTTCGTCCTCTGGGCCGTCGTCAGACTGACAGGGAGAGCGGGGGAGGGAGAGGAGGGTTAATGAGGCTGAAGAGAGGAAAGACAGAAGGAAGAAACTAACTGCAACAGGTTTGATGGAAGCTGGAGAAGCACGGAGGAGGTCCTCTGATGATGGGGGCTCAGAACCGGGACACCAGAGTGTCCTGGGCAGAACGACCCAGAACCACCACCCAGAACCCAGTTAGCCAACAGCCCCCCCCCGAGCCCATGTTTCCTTGTCTTTAGCAGGAACTCCAGGACTTCTGGACCTGCCGGTCCAAACTGGTCTGATACCAGAACCAGAACACAGAGCAGTGCTGCCAGTGGCCTCTAGGTGGCGCCTCCAGTGGCTGAGGGCCTCTTATCGGAGGCCATCTGGTGAAGGTATGCCATCAATGACCCGTCTGGGTTCTGATGGACCAGAGCAGAACCCCTCAGAACCGGTTCTGGTTCTGGATTCTAACTGCAGAGAACCTTTGGACCCAGAGAAAACAGAACCAATGAGGAGGATCAGACGTCGGATCCTGACCACACCCTCCTCTCATGCAAACACACCGCTCCGTTTCCATGGAAACCTGCCGTGTGAAGCAGCAGTCTGACTCACCGGAGTTCAAACAGAGGAGCGGCTCTGACCTTCGACCTCTGCTCCTTAGCAGACGGTTGCTCAAGAGCAGCCGAACCAGACGGTCCGGCCGTGTGCAGCTGAACCGGGTCTGAGAGCAGGAGGAGGCGGAGTCTGACCCGGTACCACACGCCAGGAGGATGATGGGAACCGCCCGATCCAGTGATGTGACCTCACCTCATCGACGAAGCCCTCCACAGCTCGGAGAACCAGGCCCTCCTCCTCCGACAGCACGTAGACGTCCTGGATGCCGTTCTCCAGCCGCTCTCCGGGCTGCAGGAAGAAGCAGCGCTCCCCCTGCCGGGACAAACGCCCATCAGATCCTCAGAGGAGAGCCTGATGGGGCCTCGTCCACCAGGTTTCCTCTCCTCACCTTCACCACCTTCTTCTTGCCCAGCTGAGGCTTCCCGTCGGTTCCGACCGGGTCCAGGATCACGCAGTACTGCCTGCTGCTCAGGGTGGTCACGTCCACCACGCCCACCACCTCCTCGGCCACAGATGGGATGTGCGCCTCCCTGTCGGCCATGGTGACCAGCCACTCCTCGCCCGTGCGCCGGTCCCGCCCGCCAGAGTCCTTGAAGGGCCGCAGGGCGCGAACGTGCAGCGCTTTCTGGAAACACGACAGAATCCAGCGATGACATCATCGGAGACAAACTTTATATGAAACAGGAATGGATGAGCGACGGGCTCAGTCATTCATGGTGCAACGGCCAGGCTCCGCCCCCTGCCATCGCTCTGCCCAATGGAGCTGAAAGCTCTTTTAAAAACCATTTGAGCTGCGTATTTATTTTTAGGCTCCAGTTATTTTGTACCTTTTTTGAAAGTAGGCAGAGATGAAAGTGGTGGAGAGAGGCAAAGGTCGACTGGCCGGGATTTGAACCAGCGACGTCTGCCACGCTCTTTGAAAACCGTTTGATTTAACTGGAAAATCAAACGGTTTTAACATTTTGGAAATAAAAATATGTTAAAACTGAAAATTTAGCATATTTTATTCAGCTTCATATAAACATTGAATATTTATCAAAGGCATTTCTAGTTCCCATGGTCCCTGAATGCAGCAGCTGGGAACCTAAGCTGTCAGTCATCATTCCATCTAAGCCCCGCCCACCCCGCTCATCGACGCCAGCATCCAACTAAAAGCAAAAAATGATTTAAAGCTGACAAGATTCTAAGGAAGTTTTACACACTTTTTTTTTAAAGCTTCCTTCTTTCTTTCATTTTCAAATAGTTTTTTGGTGCCAAATTCTTCTCAGTTGAAACAATTGTTTAGAACGAACTTGTCTACTGTCGAGCCAGACGGCTGGATCCTGGGTTAACTAAGGACTGTAGCTGCTCAGGCACAATATTCACTGCTGCCTTTAGTTAACATCTCTGCTGTTAGCGACTTTTTTAAGTCCTGTAGTTTCTGGTTTGAAATGTTTTAATATTTAAATACATTTTTGTAACTATTCTGCTCAGTTTGACGTTTCTTTACACTAAATAAATAAACTTTTCAATAACTCCAAAGTCTTTCTTCGTTTTTCCTCACTGTTTCATCTCACTAATCCCATTGTTGGTTTTTATTTCATGTTTTTTAGCTTAGCGTATGTTAGCATTAGCATGCTAATATTACAACCAAAGTAAACCGTCCTACTAAGCTGCAGAACGTTGTGATTAGCATTAGCAGCGTAGCATATGCTAATCGCGACCTCTGTGTGATGTTTTAGGTCAGGCTGCTTCTGACAAACATCCTGTGCTTGGTGGGAACTTCCTGAAGCTTGATGATGTTCTGCTGCTTGGTGTTCAGTCATCTAACTGAAGGTGGAGGTACCTTGTCAGTCAGGATGAAGGCGTTGACGATGTCGATGACCTCCTCATGTGCGCCCGGCAGGTACGCCCCCACCTTACTGACCAGCCACTCCTCACCTGAACGACACGTAGAGCAGCTGAGACGGTCCTCCATGAAGCCTGTGATCCAGACTGGATCTAGACCTTCTCCCAGGCTTCAGTCCAATCAGACCTTACCTGTGACTCTCTGGACGCCTCCTCGGTCTTTGCCCTCTTTCCGGGCTCTCAGGCGTATGGCCTGGTTCTCTCGGATCACTGTGGCCTTGATGGTCTCCAGAACCACCACCTCCTTCCTGGGGATGTAGGTCCCTGAGACGACAGGACCAAGAACCCTTGGGTCAGAACCTGGAGCCATGTTCACACGTGTTCAATGTTTTCCTGGAAGCATTCTATCTTCCAAACATTTCTGATGTCACAGAGGCCTTCAGAGAGGCTGAAGAAACCTTCTACTGTGATCCAAAACAGACCAGACGATCGGTTCAAAATAAAACCACAGGAGCCTCTGTCCTGGTGGTTCGAAGAGACGAACTGGACCAACCTGGTCCTTCAAACAGCCACTCGTCTCCAGCCACCCTCTTCACTCCCTTATCTTCAAAGTCCAGCAGAGCCTGGAGACGAAGCGCCGTGTCGGGATAAACAATCTGCAGCGGAGTCACATCCTGGAGGAAAACAAGGAGGGTCAAACATCTCCTGAATCAAAGCCTGACCAGAACACGTCCTACAGACCTGCTGGATCTCCTCCCCGGGGTAAAGAGGGAACGGGTCCTGGGTCAAACGGATCTCCAGGTCGGCGTGACGAAGCTTCGCCAGGCCGGACTGGTCAAATAGCACCTCGTTGTTGTCGTCCCGGGCAACGGGGTTGGACACTACGCAGTAGTGACGGGGCGGCACCATGATCATTCGGACCGGGGAGAACAGAACCCTGAGAGGAGAAGAGTTAGCCCGAGGAAGGAACAGTGTCCGGAGGGACCTCCCACTGGACTCACCTCTCGTTGTCCTGACGGATGTAGGTGAGCGGTCCGATCTCCACGCGGGCGATGTTGGTGTTCTGGTCCAGGACGTGAATATAGTGATGAGGAGGGATCCTGATGATGGACGACTCCAGTTGAATCTCCATCTCTGGGGGACGGTTTCCTCCTTTCCGGGACATGAAGACGTTGAAGCTCTGAGAGAAAAATCAAGGTTTTAAGGTTTTGGTTGGTTAGGTAAGAAAAGTCGCCAGACGATCAGATAAACCGACCGAAACGATGCCTGATCGGAACTTTAGGACCTGATCACCTCATGGACCATTCCCCTTCACAGCCCTGTTCCACAACCTCCATCTGCATTTATTACAGCATGATAGTAATGAGATGGTTCTAGGAGTACCACAAGGCTTAATACTAGAGCCTCTGCTGGTCTAGAAACGAGTTTCACTGCAAGCGACCATTGTGTGTTAACTCTACCTGAAACAGTTATGCCTCCAAAAAAGCCTCGTATTATTTCACCACGTGTCTTGAAGTGCTTCCCAGAGTTAGGTCAGGTGGAAGTGTTTAATGATGGTAGCAATAGCCCCGTGGTTCTAACCGATGAGTCGAGCTCGCTGCCTGTATCGCTTCAACAGACTCGGGTAACTGATGCAGTTTGAACTGAGTGAAAGTGTTTGTCAGCGGGATGCATCTGCCAAAAATCTTTTTCAGTTCATGATCAAATTCATCCAGAAATATGCAGCAGCTTCAAGGCAGAAGAAAGTTTTCAGCCCTTTGATCCCGTATTTGCTTTCATTTTCTCCTGTCATCTTGTTCCTTTCAGTCGTCACTCAACTTCTCCAAATATAAATTGAATTCAAGCTGACTTTTAGTTCACTGTTTTTACAATATTTTCTTCCAGCAGGAGGCAGTATTGAGTGGCAGAGCATTAAACCTCATCAACCATCACTAGTTCTTACCAGGTTAATCTAAGCTGTTAAATGATGGAAAAAGACAGCTCTGAGAAGAACATGCAAACACACCGCTCCGTTTCCATGGAAACCTGCTGTGTGGAGCAGCAGTCTGCAAAATAAATCCAGTTGGTAAATCTACTGAACGTCCACTTTCTAACCAACATCCAATAAACTGAAATAAAGAAAATAATGTTTAATCTGATTAACTATCTGGTTTTAGGAAGCAGCAAAGTGCAGCAATAAAAGCAGCCAATCAGCTCGGTGGACAATAACCGTGTGACGTCAGTAAAACTTCCAGAGGATCATCGGCATCCATCCTACATGGTTTCATAAAAAAAAAACATCTACAAGTTTGTGGTTCATGCTTCAGTATTTTCTGATTTTTGGGAAACTGGTTCAGGCCTGCTGAAGAAATGCTGCGGTTCTTATCACTTTGGATCTGCTGACCGACCCGGTTTTATCTGCAGTTCCAAAGGTCCAACTGGAGCTTAGAAGGTTTTCAGTTTGCTGCTCCTGTTTGAACTCAGCAAGTTTCCTTAGAAACACTAAACAACTTTTAATGGAAACCTGCTACTTATTGGTGTAAAATGCTTCGGATCGTTTGATGTTTGTCGTTGTTTTCTGCAGAATATTGATGTGATTGAATCAAAGGGGAATCAAATAAATGATCTCAGCAGTCGGTTGTATTAAATCCAATCAATGTGTTTAAAACACACATCAGAGTTCAGACATCTGAGGTTTGTCTTCGACTCCAAACACTTTGCTGCTGAAGACAACTTTAAAACAAAGGCTTTGGTTCTGATCCGTTTCTCCACCGAGCAGTGATCATGTCTTTTTCTGTCTTCTGTTTCTTTAAAAGGCCTTCTGGTGTTTAGAAATTCATTTACAGATTAAATTTGGCTGTAAAAACACAGAAGCCTTCAGCCAATCAGAGCGCTGCTGGAGAACAAAGACATGGAAGGAGGCAGCAGGTTAAACCGGTTCTGGTCCAAACATTCTGGACAAACTGCTGCATGAATCCAATTGGGTCTAAAGTCAAACTTAATGCTGAGACTCAGAGACAGCAGTGAAGGTGGATGTTTTTCTCCAGACGATCCGGGCTGTTCTGGTTCTGAGGTTCTGGTCAGGAGGTCATCTGGACCGCGGAGCTATGAGAACCGACCAGGATTCTCACCCAAAGAAAGGAATCAGAACCAAAGGTTCGGTTCTGAACAGTTTGAAACTTGTTGTTTTTCATTATTTACTTAATTGAAATAAATGAAAACAAACTGCAGAATAAATTAATCCGACTTTCTAAAGCAGAAACTGCATCATCAGGCAGCTGGAGCCGCGATGATGATGTCTGGTACCTCAGCTGCTCCACCAGAACCTCCCGGGTCCAAAATAATTAAACATCGAACCTGAAACCGGACAGAAACCAGGAGACACTTTGGACAGAGTCCCGGTAGAATCGGACTCTAAGCTCGTTAAAGTCCGTTTCTATGCGGTTCTGGATGCGGAAGGAAAAAGGTCCAGAGTTAAACTTTCCGACGGGTTCGGACAACAGAACCTCCCCTTAGAACCCGGAAGTGTTCAGGTGTGCAGCTCCTACCTCAGCGGGTCACAGCAGCTCAGGGTCCAGAGGAAGCGGCACCGAACTGAACCGAACCGAACCGGGCTCACTTCTGGGAAGGAGTGGGCGTGGCCAGTCGCTGACAGCCGTGAGTTAGGTGGTTTTCCGGCTGACGTCAGCAGGGTGTTTCCAGAATAGGTCACGTGGGCTGGTTCTGCTGCAGAAACCCCACCTTCAGGGGAAAATCCTGGTTCTGGTTCCGAACTTAGATAAATGAAAACAGGAGGTCACGTGACTTCGGCAGAGCGTCTGCATTGTGCCAGACTGGGTCGGAACCACACAGGTTCTGTTTAAGGCTTTGACGGTCTAATAAATATCAGCTGCTCGTCTGCAGCAGCGCCTCTTCCCTTCCTGTGGGAAATAACCTGGGGGCCCCAGGAGGGGGGCCCTCCTTAATTAAATCAAACCTTTACTGAAGAAACCGTCTCTGGACCCAGATAACTTGGTCAATTATAGACCTTTATCTAATCTTCCTT
>JAUZNJ010036512.1:0-11825 GCA_034780135.1 Jordanella pulchra
TCCATTTTTTCCCTTTCAACCATGCCTGCTATCAGCAGTAAAATGTTGTTTCACTTGATGAATTTCCTTCAGAAAACATTCCACTATATGTACTTAAACTTCATGGGTGCCAATAATGGTAAGCAGGACTGTACTAATGTCATCTAACAAAAGCACTCACCAAACAGTACAGGGGTGGCGCAAACCTTCTTACCTAGGGCATTAACAGAAAATAACCTGCATGATGTGAATGGACAGTGTACGCTAATGTCCTTGTCCACAACCTCCACCCCGTTGTCCCAACACAGGATCTAACAGAAAGCCAAACAGCAGAAGCAGGTGCCAGCCAGGTGAAGAGTCCCTTCAGCTCCACAGACGAATTGCTTTGTAGAACCTTCATACTTTGTCATCATCAGTGGGTGCTATCGAACATGGAAGTAACGGTAGGTGGTGGGATGCAGGCATGTACTACCAATCCACCAGAGCAGAAGAAAAGGGACAACAAGGAAGTAGAGCAGAATAACATGACCATATAGTAGCCTAATGGTGGCCTTTGTTTCTCTGCGTTTGACACGTCTCTTTGTAGCTTTACGTCTGTATGCAGCAGGGGAGCAACAAAGCTCTGCAGGCCACGCAGAAAAGTAAACAACAATCACTTTAAACTGGGGGACAGCTACTTGTAAGATAAATGGTAGGTGCAGAAATTAATTTTGATGTGATCCTGACAATATGCTAATGAAATTGATATATGAAGAGTTGCTAATATGATTTATTTAATTACTTTAGAGCTGTTGAAAATTATATGAACCTTTGAGATGTTTGTGAGAAGTTTTTTGTTTTTGGAATATTTTAACTGTAAAATATTTCTGAACAAAAAAAATCCAAGCGTGTATCTTTATCTTTAGAAAATTTTCACCTTATGCATTCTCTGAACCATGAGAGCACTTGTAGAAACATTGACTCTGATCTACAAATATACTAAGAATCACAAAAACAACAGATGGAGCTATTTACAGCTATTTTAACAGATTTAAACTCATGTTTGAGCGCATAAAAATTAAGAGAATGTCTCCTCCTCTCATCTCCATCCTCAGCTTTCTGGTCTGCTTCCATACATACAGTACAGTGGACCACCATAACAATGGATGTCTTCATGCTTCAGTTTTCTACAAGATAAAATATATTTTTAGTGCTGCATAACATTGAGTTATGATGACCAATCTTTAATTACTCCTCTCCGGTGAGACTGCACCAAAATAGAATACATTGGTCCACTACCATTAAACACAAGTGGCCACTACAGGCTTTGGCAGGCTGTGTTGACATTTATTACTTTTATTGAATATATATTTCTGATATCTAAAATACATTTCTTTCTTGTCAAAATAAACATAATCATCAACATCAAACAAAATGGCTTTCTTTAACTCTAATATAAATATTCTGGATATCTAAAAATGAATTTCAGATTTCCCTGTTACTGTTACGGATCATAATTTCTATTATTTGACTAGGAAGAAATGCATAGAACAACAGAGAGGTCAATGCTTTTAATAAACCACCTGCCATAATAGACTACATATAAACTTACACACTAACTCAAGCTGCAATCTTCTCCTACACCATATCCCTCTCTTTTGCAGATGTAGAGCTGTTGCTCTTTCTTTTAAACAAATTCTCCAATTTTTCTTAATTTTAAATTAAAATCTCTAGTTCCAGTTGTGTGAAATGGGCACTTTCTTCTGCATGTTATCATGTGACTTCATCGAATTGGCGCTCCACTGATGATGGCTTTTTATAGTCTAGATGTTACACACCTGCTTGATTGTCTAAACTAACTTACACCAGCCATTATCAAACCACAAACTCAGTTTTCAACCTTAGGCTAGATCATTTCAGAGTTAAGGATTTGAGTCTGAGATTGTTAAACCTGCTTTGTTAAACTAAATTTCAATTAGTAAGAAATGGTCTGAGCCCTTTCACAACAGTTAAATCTCGGTGGCAAGCCTATTCCACTCTCATTTGTTCTAATATCCACTTCAAAAAACCTGTTTCTCAATTTGGTAATGCAAGACAGGATAGCCATGTGTTTTTATTTATATTATGCAACTCCTGTCTTGTGGCAACTACAGCCTTTTGCACCATCGGTTAATAAAATAAAAACAGTTTTTAAGATATCAACTTAGTGTTCTGGACTCCTATATTGTTTTTTGTTAAGGGTTTGAGCTACAATGGGAGACTTTATGAAATGAATACAAATAGTATAACAATGGTAACTAAATAGAAGGGGTTTGAAGACCCTTTTTTAGATATACTATCTGTCGACAGAGTGAGCATCCCTGCATCTGGATTTGTTGCATCTGACGTTTCTAGCCGGAGTTGTCATCTTCTGGTTAAATGATGCGTGAAAGTGAATATCCATCTTCTGTGATCAAAAGCGTTATGTGATGACAGTACGATACATGCATCATAAACAACCTGGCTTGCTTATGGGAGTGAAAATACCACACTGGGCTCAGTGCCTCAAACATAGGAACACACACTGTCAAGCCTTCTTTTATGTGTAAATCTCATCAATACATTTTTAAAACCTCTGTTTACTGTGAGTTTTCTTTTTTGTTTAGACCATCAATTCTTTTCAGCTAACATCAATGTTTTTCTTTCTTTAAAAGAGACTTTTTTTTTAAGTACAGGTCACCCCCCAACCCTAAGAAGGTGGAAAATCTGTAAAAAGTCTTTTTCCCAGTATTCGGTTCCTGTATTAATAGCCTGTTGTGTAAGTGAAAGGGGGTATTAAGAGAGGTAACAAGCTTATTTGTGAAAACACAAGTGATAATGTGAGTACAGATTGGAGGAGGGATTGTCATCTAAGTTCAAAGCAAGAAATCACTCATCCTGTGTGGAAAAAGCCTCCAGATGACCCCACTCCAGGGGGTTGAAAAAAAAATACCCTCCATTAAGGCTCTCCGAGCACTGGATTTCTACATTTAAAAAAAATGTCTAACTTCTAGAGAGTTAAATAGTACTGTACAAAGGTAAAGCTGCACAGACAAATGCCAAGAAAAAGGAGTTGGGAGATGCACGGTGCAGCCAACAAGAAGAGAGAGCAAAACGGCAAAATGTCTCCTCCTGCTTCCTGTGATTACAGTGCTATTATTTAAATGTCAGTGTCTGTCTGCCCGAGAGTGGGCCTTGTAAATTCTAAATTGATATGAGCTTTTGACAATGTGGTAAAGTGTTTTTTTATTTCTATTAATTTAAATAGGATAAAATATGTGTGTGTGTATGTAGGCGGATGAGCGTCACTTTTATTTAGAGAGTGGGGAGGGAGGAAGAGTACTCTTGTCTCAGTCGCAGTGTTGATGCACAGAGAACAAGGTTAATTACTTTTCTGACCTTCTGCGGAAGCTTAAAGAAATATTTCAGCCAAAGCCTGAATAGATAGCACAAGCAGAGATGCTGAGTCAATGGCCAAAGAGTAAAAGAATGAAACACAGCTGAATCTTTAAAGAGTAACCTTATTTACTTTTACCGTAACTTATCAAATGTTTCAATAAAACTGTCGGAATTGCTGATTTAACATCAGAGGGAAAAATGATTGGTTTTTTTCTCCTTCTGCAGCTCCTGTATGACTTTAATAAGATATATAAAAAAAAATATCATTCTGCTTTATACATCTTATCTAAGAATATGCTTAAATTGATTTCACTGGTGGTAGTGTGGTGGTTTACCAAGTAATTTCAGAAAATGTCTAAATCTAATACATTTAAATCTAATTACTTTTTTTTGTTTCTCAGCCCTGAGAAGAGTTTTAACCCACAGTTCAAACATTGTTTTGTGAGGTATAAGCATGTCGCTGTGCACTGCCAGTCAACTGGCTGAAAAGGTATACCATTTCTCCCTTGCTTAAATCTATCTGCAACTGGTTTATACCTGCTTGTCTATGTAATATTGCAAGAGGGCAGGTACATATTTCCAGCAGCAGTCTCGTGAGAGGCAGGTTACACCTTGGACAGAACACCGCTCTCTCAAGGCTACATAGAGACACACAGGTTAAAAAAACATGCATAAACATTTAAAAACAAGGGTATTTAAGAGACCAATTGACAGTCATGCTTTTGATCTGTGGCGCAAACTCAGACTAGGAGTCAAATCCATTCATTTCTTTCTGCATGGCAACAGTGCTACCATTGCTGTAGCCCTTGTTTACAATCACAATATAGAAAAACATTCTGCATTTTGAGACGATTTCTGGTTTAAAAAAAAAAAAACACTCATCCTGAGCATACCTACCTAGCTATCACACGGATCTATCCTTAATGGTGACTAAAATACAGCTTAAAAAAATACTGCTTTTAGGTTGTATTCTTACACATTTGACATTATAGCATACAATTCTGAAAACAAGCTCTGGCAACTTGTCAAAGATTTTTAGGAACTAAAAAGACTGAACTAGTGTCGTAACTCTTCTGTAATACTGCAAATGTGAGGATGGATAAGGTGAAGGATTATGAGGTTTATCGGTAGCGCCCATGAATATAACTTTCTGAATATGAAAGGACACCCATATACGGTGATTATTTAATACTCGCGAATTAATGCCCCTGATTCTTTAATTGGATCCTAATCAAAACCTCATGCTATGTTGAAGTTTTTAACACCCAATGTGTCAAACATACCTGGTGACTGATTTTTTTTATTTATTTTTTTATTGTTTACATAGAACTACGACAGAACTCTCTTGAATCAGGAAATGAAATAGGGTAATTCTCTTTTATTGAGGAAAACCTGCTTCTGACCAGGTTAGCTCTGGGGAGAATGTTACTACAGTAACAGCTGCAGAGGTTGAGGAACCTCTCTCGTGAAATGGAAAACTCCTAGTTTGCCTGATTTCATGGTTAAAAAGCATTGTTTTCGTTAAATCAACTTTTTGATATGGACCTCAGGTTATAAAGTAGGAAATGAAATGAGACTGTGAGATTATGCCTGAAGTATTCTACTCTGTGTTGGGAGAATAAAAAAACTTTAGATTTTACAGTCTTTATGCGATTACAGTTACCTTGGAGGCTGAGGGTAATGTGAGTGATGATCTTCCCTCAACGTGTGGTACAGTGGTATAGAAAAGATGAGACACACACGTTGAGCTTCCGTCAGCATAACAGGAAGATTTATTCTTCTTGGTACAATTAACATATTTTTAAATATTTGTTTTTTTAACAATTCAGATAAAAATGCATGAATTAGTTTTTTGATATTTTAATATCCTTCACGACCTATTCTGCACAGATAAAATATACTTTAATGTCCAAGCATCTTCTCTTACAACACTACCTTATCTGCCAGATAAATAAATACAAAACTGAAAAAAAGGTGCATCAAACCAGTTCAACATGATATCAGCAGTGCTTTAGCCGTTTCTCAGCTAGCTTAATACTGTACATAGAAACCAAAGTCCGCTAGCGTTAGCATACCCCAGCCTCCAGAACCGTGTCCCTTTTCCTGGTTCATCCTTGATTGTGGCTTTTGTAAGTTGCTCTATTTAATCTTTATTTTGGTTAAAGTTGCCAATTTGTATTGGTTTGCCCTTTTACCAATATAGTTTGGTTAAAAACGTTATCAAATTAGATTGGTTGTTTTAAAAAATTATTGGTTGGACACATAACTTCCATCCAAATCAAAACAAAAAAAAACTATGGATTGTTTTAAATAAAACCGACTAACACCTTTTATTTTGCTCATCATTGCCCAAGTGGAACAAACTTTTAGGGTCCGCTTGAATTTATGTCACTAAAATGTCAGAAAACAGCGTACCTTAAAAGATTGATCTATTCTAATATAATTTCCACACACAAAATTTAAAAAAATATATTATACACATTCATGAACAGTTTCAAAGAAACTTAAGAAAAAAACAATTGGAAACATCATAGATTATAATGCTAAGTGTAGTTATGAACTGTGCCAGTAGGTGGTGTCACGTTCAGATGAAGCTCAATGAAATGAGTGATTCGTTGAAGCAATTTGGCCAAATTGTTCAAAGGCCTCATGAGGCTTCATCTCACCATCACTAATTTTTACTAACCTGTGGTATAGAAAAGATGAGACACACACACGTTGAGCTTCCGTCAGCATAACAGGAAGATTTATTCTTCTTATGTGCTCAGTCCTTTCTCTACCACCAACACGACAGCGTCCCTAGCGGCCGCGTGTGGAATTACATGGATGAAATGAAACAAAACTATCTAATTATAAATATTAAAAATACAAAATGAAAAATATAGTTGCGGTGCCCATTTTTCTAGTTCTTGCTTTTTATCCACTAATAACTTGTTATTCGACCCTCTACATTACCATGAACTATGCAAAATAAAGAACAAGGTGTATCGAAAAGCAACAGACTAATAAAAACACTTTATCTAAAACATGCTTTTGTATTCCAGAGTATGTGGCAAGGAAAGAAAAACTGTAATCCTAATAAGAGTGATGAGTGTTTGTTTTTTTTTTTAGCTCCCTTTACAATTTTTTAAAACTAGTTTGGAAGCTGCAAACCACATAGGAGCACACACGTTGTGAGAGAGACTACCTATGTCATAATTTTTTTAATCTGCTTGTGAGGTGAATTTTGTAAATAATATATCAATGTCATCACATAAAACTGAAGAAAACCAGGGTGCTCCAATAATTGTTTCCATAACCTTAGCATACCAGTAAACTTTTATTTGGGGAAATCAATTTTCTTTTCTCTTCAACATTTTTTTAAACAAATAATATAAAAGGAAATTAATATGAATATGAAATAGACATTTAAGATTTTTTAGACTAAATAAAAACTATGGGAAAGAATGTTTTAAAATTGATGGAGTACCTGTATGTTCCAGAAGATATTTTTACAATGTTTTACAAACCTGGTGATTCTTAGACTTGCACCACATGGAAAGAATGCAAACTGAGTATATTTTGGTATTTGGGCACAGTGTTGGCTTTTAATAAATTTGTTTAATTGACATTAGGTGCTGTGCACACTTTTGACTTCCAGGACTTCAATTCAAATATAATCCTAAAACAAGTCAAACAGCAGGGACCCGGAGCAAAATTAAAATGACACAAAGCATATAATTCCATCTCCCCTTTGTCCCCTGTTTTGAAGAGCCACTTTTCCTTTGCGAGTCAATTCTGAGATCATTTATGTAGCTAGTGCACTTGTCCTGACAAAACTGGTATGTTAATAATGTCAGGGTTCTCTCTGGGTCCAGTGCCTCTTTTAGAGTGCCTCTAATAGGCTGGACTATTTTGCAGACATAATAAAATGTGTTTTTGCAATGTTCATTTGGTTTTAACAAAGGTTTTGTACTTTGCACTTATCATGAGACCTTTTCTCCATAGGTTTCTGCGCTTAGTTGCTATAAAAGTATGACTTAGAATGTTAATGAAACAACAATATATTGCATGACTTTTACAACTGCAAATAAAAGATCTGCAATGCAAATGTAGCAGAGAGCAGACGTTCTAACAGTCAATTCAAACAATGGGCCACATGTAAGAAGAATTCATACACACAAATTTGTTCTTCAATCGTTCAGATTGAGAGCGAATCGTTCTTTGCTCTCAATCTGCAGTTTTACTAGTGGTTCCTACACTTTCTAAAAGTAGAATGGGAGGCAGATCTTTTAGTTATCAGGCTCCTCTCCTGCTCCAACTACCAGTTTTTGTCCATGAGGCAGATACCCTGTCTACTTCTAAGGCCAAGCTTAAAACGTTCTGTTTTGATAAAGCTTATATTTAGCATGTCTCAGATCATCCTGACCTATCTCTATAGCTATGCTGCTATAGGCTTAGATTTCTGGAGGAGATAGGGACCACTTTTCATCATTCTATCTGCTTTATTTGATCCCTATACTCCAATTCAGCAGTATTTGGTGACATGTTTGGTCACCTGACTCTGGTGCAGCACAATTACAAACGCTACAAAAGCAAAGGTAAGTCTGAAGTTTATTTTCGACCAGCAGCTGGAACAGACAGGTGAACGGACAGCAACAGGCAGGAGGTGAGGACCCGTCGGGGATTCGCTCTGGTGGGAAAAGGTGAGTTACGGACACATCGTCTGAATGGGAGCTCAATGTGCAATGGAGAAGAGACAGATCTTACTGTAGGTGGAGATAAGGTGGTCCTGGGGCAGGGAACCGGTATATCCACTGAGATTGAGAGACCATTGGAGGGTGGACAGGCAGGCAAGCGTGTTGATCCGGGAGCGATCCAGCAGCGAAGGAGGGCGGATAGGACGGAGCCAGGCAGGAGACGGGAAAAGGCTATCAGCGTGAGCTGATGGGAACCGGGCGGGAAACAGAACCAGAAAAGGGTTTTCTCGGACCAATAACGAAGACTCTGCGGTGGAAGGAAATCGGACGGGTACAAAGTTACCAACGTTACTGGGACTCACTAAAGTATGTTACCAGGAAGCTCAGGTACCCCTGGATACGTAGAACCATCTGGCATCTGCCACCAGAATCCAGCTCCTATTTAACCGCTCCTCCTGATAGGATGATGAGCTCCAGCTGGCTACACCTTTCTGACACACCCTGCAGGAGAGAAGGTAGGAGACACACACACTCACAGCACTCAGCTCAGTGGATATGACAATTTGGCAGTTCAACCTCTAACGTTATGCTCTCTCTGTTTTTTTGTTGTTTTTTTCTAGTCATAGTAGTTTCATCTGGTCTGTTCCTGTTTGCTGTGGCTCCACCCTGGAGAGAAATGTCGACTGGACTGCTACCATTAACACCTTTGTTTTTAGTTATTGGACCTCAGCCTGTTTTTCAGTGTTGTCCCGTTTCTCTTACTGTGACTAACTGGATGTGCTCTCTTTCATCCTCTGACATGGGAGCTTGCTTAGAGCTTGTCTACCTGCCTGTGTCTCTCCTGGACGGGGACGCCTATGGAGCTGGATGACAGTCACTTTTTATATCTCTGCTTCTTTCTGTCTGTCTGCTTCTGTCTCCTTGAATGCCAGTCGGCCTCAGCAGATGGCTGCTCACATTGAGCCTGGTTCTGCTGGAGGTTTCTACATGTTAAAAGGGAGTTTTTCCTCTCCACTGTTGCTACATGTATGCTTGGTGTGAGGGATTGTAGTTGAATTAATCAGTCAATGCAATCTGCTTGCTTTCCTTAGATAGAAAACTTTTGACTATTCCTGATTGAACTGTCTTTGTAAATTGCCTTAAGATGACATGTGTTTTGAATTGGCACTATATAAATAAGCTGAATTGAATTGATTTGGGAGAAAATGTTGCATTCATCATTATAGGTAGGAGAAATCCTACCTTTCTTTTCATGTAGGGGTCTTGCACAATCTAGCTATTATCCATACCTAGTTTTTCACTAAATGACTACATTTATTTAACTTTGAAACAATTGTTCATTTTATTAGGCTACATTATTATATATTATGCAACTCTGCAATTAAAAGTGACTGTATTCAATGATCATTTAACTATCGGTCCTACACCTGCAGCTGACATGTCAATATCCAGGGGACACTGGTTTGGCTTATTGTCATTTAACCAAATGAAAGAACAGTCAGAGATCAAGCTACTATTGAAATAACATTTTGAACAGAAAACGGATGGAAAGTTCAACAAGAGATTAGCTTCATTAATTGCCACATAATGAGTGGTCCATGTGTTTCAGGTGAAAATCGCAGTGGAGTGCATGTGGATCAGTGAAAATAGCAATGATGAATGATATCAAAAAACTTTTCAGGGATATCAGTTAGGATTATGTCCACTCATAACTAAAGATGGGCGATATTTCAATATCAACATATATCACAATATGGTTTAATTCATTATTGGTGATATGACTTTTAAACACATTTCTGATATTTCAATATACATCACAGCCTATAAATACAGAATTTGTCACTGAATGATGTTCCAGGTTTTTTATGTAGTGCTGTGTAATTTTTTTTCCAAAGCTAATATTTCTTAAATGTTATGTTGGAGGATTTTTATCAACAATGCAAAATATTTTTAAGTTTTTATATACATTTGTTGTGACCATTCTTGGCTGTCTTTCTTGGGCTTTAATTTTTTCTACATTGACATTGAAATTATTCTGTATTGACCAGAATTATGATTATGTATCGTATGTGAATCATGATAGTACCATGACTTCCTTTTTTATGTTGGCTAGACATGATTGAAAACGACCAAAACAATGTTTTTAGTCTATTTTGTTTTTATATTTATTGCGTTTTAGAATTTCACAGTAGATCACAACTTTATGTAATGGAAAAGGGAAATTTGCTGCAGTTTTTTTTTCACTTGCAAAGTTTTAAAACCTGTAGGTTTGCCAGAATTGTTTTTTAGAAATGCAATGTATGGTAACAAGTCCAAATAAGGGGCTGAAATCTGGAATCTAATCCATCTTTTATTAGTTGTCTGACAGATATTTCATTTGGACTTAATTTTGTACAAAAGACCTTATAGCTTGTCTGTTTGGGGAGCTTCACTATTATTATTCTTTTCTCTTAGGTTGGTGGCATTTTAAAGAAAAACTCTATCCTTATTACTGATTATACCTAATACAGGAATTAGAAACAAATAAAAAAAATGTAAGATTTATACATGAATGTAACCTGTAAGGTAATATCACCCCCTGTTTTAAGGGAAATAAGTACCAGTGTTCTTTGGATGCCTCAAAAATGGCCACAAAACAATCAGCAAATTACTGCGAGTAAGTCAAGGTCTTGGTTTAAGTGTGTAATTTCCAGCCCCCGTCCGACAGAACTGAGGCCATCATGGTACAAAATGACTTCCAAAATGTCTACATCACCTTTCTTGTCAAGTAATGATCACAGCATCAAATTGATAAATTCTTTAATACTGCTGTGTTATACACATTGACAATGTATTATTAAAATTATGAGATTAAAAAGTATAATGAATTCACCACTCTTTTAGTGAAGAACACACTGACCAGCTGCCCAGCCCACCAATCTGTCCAGCTTTCCTATTACCATCTCCACCAGTTAGCTTAGAGACAAACCTCTGCCTCTCGATACCTCTCCCTGCTCTCCCTGGTGGACTTCTCCAATTTCCAGGTGTCCTCCCTGCCACCCGCAGCCCCTCTCTACCACCTTCAGTCCTCTGTCATGGCCGGTGCAAATCTACTATACAGATAATTTTATAAAAGGCATTTAAATAGTCTGTGTAGGATATAGATTATATATAGGCCTAAATCATTTTTGAGCCTAATGACAATCTGTCCTGTCACTTTGAAAGTTAGTAACATTTTTATGAATTAGAGTGGACATTAATGTTTTACACAGCTACATTCTTGCTTGACTAGTAATAGTTTTTGCCATAGAATTTGTCACGCGTCAACTTAAACAACTGCCTCCTCCCACACCTGGACCCCCAACAGTTTGCATACCAGGCCAACCGTTCCACAGAGGACGCCATTGCCGTAGCTCTCCACTCTGCTGTGAACCACCTGGAGCAGCAGCAGAACTACTGCTCTTCGTGGATTACAGCTCGGCCTTTAACACCATTCTCCCGGACAGACTCATCATCAAACTGGGTTCCCTTGGACTCCCCCCCTCTCACATGTGCCTGGATTAACAACTTCCTGACCGCCTCTCCTCCACCCGCACGCTGAGCATCGGCTCTCCACAGGGCTGTGTGCTGAGCCCCCTCCTCTTCTGCTTCTACACCCACGACTGCAGACCGATCCACAACCACAACCGGATCATCAAGTTCGCCGACGATACCACTGTGGTCGGTCTCATCTCCGGGGGCGACAAGGCCGCCTACAGAGAGGAGGTCCTGAAGCTGGCTGATTGGTGCTCG
>JAUZNJ010036513.1:0-11825 GCA_034780135.1 Jordanella pulchra
GATTTCATGTTTTTTATTTTCTAAATGTGTGATTTTATTTTTACCACCAAAGTAATGTACTTAAATAAAAGGTTGGACTTTCCTCCTTTTTATTCGTTGTTTGAAAGAAAAGGAAAATTTTTTTAATCCCCGGCCACATCTTAAACAGGGGTGCCAATAATTGCAGAGAGCATTGTATTTGTGAGTCATACATACTTGAGTCACAAATGTACAATATTTGTCACACTATTTTTATAGGCAGGCGAGTTCTTAAGAGTCCCTTTAATATTAGGTAAGGTTTTATGGTAAGGTGTATTTGGAAAACATCGGTTGGGATGTTTTACTTTTCTGTGATCCCAATGGTTTTTGTGGAAAATACCACAGCTTCGCTGGACTTTGCCTTGTAGGCTTGTCTGAACTGTGATTGGCGGGTCTGCCTGTCAATCATGGTCGACAACAACCTATCAGAGCCTTAATGGGTTGGAATGTTCTAGAATGTGGCAGAACATGTTTTTTCTTTGTAGTAGCTTGCGGTAGTTCAGCAGTTTAACAACTGTATTATCAGAAAGGAGTTCTAAGCTGATATTTGCTGATTATTTTGTTTTGCTGCATCAACAGTTGTAATTTGAGTGATAATAAAGGACGCCACATCTTTGATCGGATGCCTGCAGTTTTTTCAGATACTATCACCAAGCTCTTCAGTTCAGTTTTAATGGAGCTTAAGCGAAGGTTCAATCTAAATAAATTCGACTGCTTACCTCATTTATCAGGAGTTCATCCTTCTGTAGAGTAACCAATCAGCGTTCTACTGCATGTCTTGTAATCTATCAGCATCAAGAGTCCAGCATAAAAAGACTTTCATATCCACAACAGTCAGCTACCCAGCAGTTTTGTGAGTTGGATTGCAAGTTGGATTTGGACTCTCATTCACTTCACATTCTAGTTCATTTCATTCATGACCCTCATTCAACCCTCCTCCATCCCCTTCTCCACCATCTGGCAAGACTCTAGCTCTCTCCCTTGCCACTGCCCTCGCTGTTGGACTATTCCTTAAACTCATAGTGCATGCAAAGCCTCCCCACCCGGTCCGGCAGAAGATCGCCATGTTGAGCCTGATTCAACGGGAAGGGGGGGGATTTGAGGGTCGTAAATTTCACTGTTGATGTAGCCTGCTGCAGTCTGAGCACCAAAGACTTAAAATTTGTTTCAATAAACTCTTCTAATTGGTGTCCTTCTCTCTGTGAGTTTTTCAGATTGAAATGATGTGTCATGTTTGGGTTCAATAAAACAAATCACAATAAGGTAATCTTGAAAATAACTATAGATTACTACATACTCAATTCTCAATCTATAATATTGGGGAAAATATAAATGATTTTTTTCATTATTATGATAAGAAGCTGGAAATTTTACTTACATTCAGTTATTTCACGATCTAATCATCACATTGATATTTTATTTTTATTATCTATTCAAATAGATATTTATTTAATTATGATTTATTCATTTATTTAACTTTGAACATTTCTATGTTCCATAAAGGACAACTCTGGTGCTGAAAGATATGTTTCTGACAGGAGGGAAAAGAGTCGGTTTTAACCAGAGCAGTATATCTTAAAAGGCTAGCTATGCTATTGTGTCACAAGAGGGCGTCTCTTCTGCTTCACGGTTATTGTTTTAAAAATGCAATACACTCTGGAATAGCTCACAGTAGCTTAGGGTCCCAGTAGTTGACAGTCTCAGTACAAATGAAAGACCTGTTATGCACCTTCAAAGTCATATATCATGAAACATATCCTTTAATTTTAAACCGCAGGGCCAAAGCATTATGTATTTTATAGTCTGAAGGCGATGAACTGTCACAGTGGTCCTGCTGTGTTTAAAAACTGCAATTGCTTCTGATTGTCTGGTCTGTGTCTGACTAACTTTCCAGTGATATGAAGGATGTGTGTTTAGGTTCTGCACTGAGTTGGTCAGCGGATTGTAATATAATTTATATATATGTTAGAATACTATCCCCTTTACCCGATAAATTCAGGTGTGTAATGAAAGGCTCTTAATTGTTGAGGCAGGGTGCAGGGGTTTTCCCACAAAACAAATATGTTGTTTTGATAGAGGATGCTCTGATGAGTCTGACCTTTCATCCAAGCCATGGAGGCGAACTTGCATCTCTTGAGGTTCATGGGCTTTTCTCTCTGTTTGGTGCAGCTCATATGACTGGATTGATTATTCAGAGTTTTAAATTTAATGTAGTTCATGGAGTATTTTATTTTAAAAATATTTTACTTTAAGAAATGTCAACATTATCAACCTTCATTATACTTGTCTCCAGCAAAGACACCTTAGATGTGTCTGCAATTTATTCAACTCCTTTACAGTTGTTTTAACTGAATGACAATTAACTTAGTTAGACCAGAACTTTTTATCACCTCATAACATTAGTCCTCTTTGCTTGTTTGCAGGGTAAACATGTCTCCTGAAACGCTGCTCCCTCCTCTGCCACACAAAGCAATAAAGGAAACAGACTAGTTTTCTGGAGATTTTTCTACACACCCATTTAAAAGGCAATAATGTCAAGTTGAGTCATTGTTAAGTTTAAGTGAAGCTGGAGATTCTACAACATAAAAATCTTAAAACCTATACATACAGTAATTAATGTAGTAATATAAGAACAGAAAGGACTTACAGTATCAGATACTTTGCTGCATTTTCTCCTAATGGGACAACAAGCTCAGCAATGAAACTTGTTTACAAATCTGACATCTGGGGCATTAGTCTGGAGCATTTATTATAGAAACGTGTTTGTTCATTGAATGAAGTAACTAATAAATATTACTCAAATAAGTGTAGTATTACCGAAAACATTACTTAAGAAAAACTTCAAAGTATAGTGCAGTACAACTACCTTAGAGGTGTGTTATGTTCATAAAGTTAGTCGAACTGAAAATAACTAACCTCCCTCTGGTGGTCATGGAGTGAAGGAAGGCAAAGCTAAAACATAGTCTAAGGAGGCGCAGAGAGCATTTTGAAACTGGAAGGACTTGTATATTTGTATATTTTTCATGAAAGAAGAAAGAAAGTCATCTTCTTGCTTTGCCAATCACTTCCATATTTAAAGTTTAAATCTACATCAGCATTTTTTGCAACAAAGCCTGAAGACCAGAAAGTGGTGCTGCCCTCAGTAATAATCTAGAGAAAATGTTTTGGCCTAAGCTGTTTGTTTTATGTTCAAGATTAGATTAAGAAACAAAATCAGCTGATATAAATATATCAAAACGTTTAGGTTTTTGTCACAAGGCATTTAAGTTATAAAACATGTTTGGTTCTTTGAACTGGAGTTCATTTTTTGCTCCTGATGCTAAACTGCTTGGCCACCAATGATCTAAAGTATTGTGTCCCACTATACCCACTCATTGTGGAATTTTGGCTGTTCAATAAAATCTACAAATCAGTCTCTATTTTCTTCACTACTAAAACCATAGAGCCCTAGATTGGCATGCAGTAATATTTTATAAAGTCTAAACGGTATAACCTAGAAGGGCAGTGCCTTTCTATTCACGTTCTCAACATCACCACAGCCATCTGTCCTTTCGCTCTTTACTAGTGAAGCTTTGTCTTCTCTGTTGTTCCACTGGATTTCAGACATATTTCACATTCTATAGAGTCTAAGGTCAGATTCATCTCTCTTTATTACTCCCATCATTTAATTCCCCAAGTACTTTTATTTGATTCATTGTAGCCTTCACTAAGACACATCTATTTATAAATAAAACCTTCCCTCCTGTTGGATCTGTGGTATCTAAGGAGAGATCAGTACATCTTGTTAATGATAAAACCAGGGCTGTCGATAAGAACAATAATCCAATTCTACTTTCAGATTCATCAAATGGAGTTTTTTTCTTTGGAAACACATCAACTAATGGATTCCTCTTTTTTGTGTTCCAAACAGTTTTATTTTTTATTGTTTATGAGCAAGGATGCATACCGCTGTGAATGAGACTGGGGGAGAAAGAATATGTGAGGGAGGATTATAAAGTTTGCCCACTGTGAAAATGTGTCTCCTTTTTGCTTTGATGTGGGTATGAAGGTTCCAGTCCGTGTTTTGTCTCAGTAATCCTGAGGATAGAGAGAAAAGAAAGATATTAGTCACTCAAGAAGAATTTCAAGCAGTCTTTAGAAGGCATCGAAGTTGCAAGTAGCAGAGTTTTAATGAACTGCCTAATTTCAGCTCCAAAATATCCAATTAAAAAGTCTCAAATAAGATGGTAATTTTTTTTTTCCTGAGTGAATTCAGCTATTTAATGTTTTTCATATACTTCTCTGTTCTGTTTTTTGTGCGTGTGTTTGTGTGTGTGAGAGATCTCTGTTGCCTGTTAATGAGGGGCCATGCAGTGATCACAAAGTCACAACTTCTGATGAGACATCCTGCTGCAACAGTTGGGTCTTTTTTGCACAAAACAGCCTCAGCATCACCAGCCTGACATTAAGTCCTTTTTTGTCCCTGCAAGAATTTTAACCCCCTGCTTGAACGCACAAACTACTTCAAATTATGATTAAAAGTTAGAAAAACCTGAAAGGTTTAAAAAATATATTTTTTCTATTGCATTCAGATTTTTGGCAGCCCTGGTAAGTATATGTAAATAGGTGTAAGATGTGATGATTTCTTAATTGCAGTTGCATAACTTTACGCTGAAATAACTTAACAATTCTAACCTTTAACATGAGTATAGTTATTCAGTGTGCAGACAATCCTGTGGCAAGATTATGATTACTATTAATCTTCACACAATATAAAATATTGGTTGGCAATTCATATAGATACATTTATTAGGACATTAATACTTCACTATGCTTACACAAGTTATTGGTGAGACTAGAAAGCTATGGTTGGTAGAAGACGACTCTCTCTTTGGGTGTATTCAGCGTGTTAGACATAAGCTGTTACAGATTTTACTTTCTTTAAGATATTTAAGTTTCCCACATTTCCTTCATAGTTATCTTACACTATAGCGTGCATATTCTATCGACAGCTATGCAAGGCTGCCACAGTTTTTGGACATCATCAAATTCTAACCCTTGATCATTGCAACTTTACTAAAGCATCGACATGAGAGCTGCTGAAATGCATTGGCAGTCATGCTGTGTTAGCATACCTGAATTCCATCTATCTACTGCAACTGGCCAACTGGAAGAGCTTCATCTCTCTTAAATTCAATGCAGCTGTCCAGTTTCATTTTCCGACTGATTGACTTAATTATTCATTTGACCATTTGGTGGTGCTCATACACTTTACATAGAGGTTTGATCTTCATCATTCTATGGATCCCTTTTTAATATCACCTTATCCTTGCAGGGTTGTGTGGAGTCTGGCAAATGTGGGTTCACTCTGACTACCAGGCCTCCCTCAGGTATAAATGTGTTCAAGCTTGGTTATTTGTACTGTGACCGTTTAAGGAGGCAAGTAACTAAATATTCTCACCTGAATTTTCTAAATATTTTAATATGAGGTGTGTTGCTACATGAAAATGTTTAGTTTATGGCTCTATGCACATCTATGTCAGGATTGTCAGCATTCTGAACAGAATAGTAAACCCTGATAACCGTATCATCTATTTTGCTAGTGTTTCTCTGATTTTCCGGTGTTAATGAGAAAAAACATTTCCAAGGAAACAGTAGTTTGTCTTTTATGACTATGCGCTTACTGAGAGCCTCCCATTGGGGAGGGAGAAAAGCAATAATAAAAAATCATCCACCAGTAATGAAAGGAAATGTAGGAAGCATTGGCACCAGAGAGCCTGTTGAATTTTTTAAAGACTTTATAATTACGCTCTTCATCTCTACACTCCATAGTCATTTACTTGTCTTCCCATCTCTCTTCACTCATCAGTACTAGGGTGCAAATACTGTTACTATGTGCATACCTACTCATTTCTTTAGTGTGCCTCCTCCAAACGTTAAGAAAATATTTAACCTTCAATTCTCCAAGGTCTTCTGTTCTGTCCATTTTACTTTGTAGATGATTCATATGGACTGACTTTATTTGCAGATGGTAAAGCTGTCCTGTTAGGAGCTCAGCTACAAATGTGATGACCAGCTCCTCCCACTGGGTCTGATAGGCATACAACCCAGGTACAAGCAGTAGAACTGTATTTTCATTTGTGAAATCGTTTTTAATTACCCTAATTGTTCAAATCTTAAACTTAAAACCTTTTTATTGAGAAATGTTATTTAAACATCTAAGAAAAACTTGCTGATAATTCCTACCTCAACTTAGAAGGGGCTTTCCTTTACATACAGGAATAAACATAAACTGTCTCATAAAGAAGAGATCTGTCCTCCTCCAAAATACTCTTCTTTCCCAATTACAGTTAAAAAACAAATACTCTTCAGAATTAAAATCAATTCACACCAATAACTATATTTTAAAAAATCCTTTAGTTTTAGGCTTTTCTTTCTGCAGATCTGCATCTTACTCTGCTGAAGGTATTTGCAGTATAAGATGTTTGCTGTTGTTGTTGGTTCACCATCATTTTATTCTACCCAAAGAATAAACAAAATAAAAGTAAACAGACATGACTTTGATTAATTTAGCCTAGATTGTGATAATATCTCTACATGGGCTGTATTAACATGCTAAACTCAATAAATACATGACAGTCAGGAAAACATTTCCCCCCAGGCATTTTAAATTTTAGGTTTATTAGGCAGTTATGAAATTCATTACCCATTTGTTTTATGAGTTTTGAACATATTTGCCCCACATTAATTTTAGGTTTTAGCTTTATATTCAAAATCACAGGCAGACATTTCTCAGCTAGATACACAGATCAAATCATCCTACGTCTAGATTGAGCATAAACATCTGAGGAGTGCGTGCAGCTTCCATCATCACCTCCCCTCCCAGTGTCACTGCTCTCAATATAATCACAGGCTGCAATCAGCAGGATGCACTAGAAGTGCAGCTATCCAGCACTCAGACAGGCTGAGGGCAGTCTGTGCTGACCTTGGCATGAGCTTGTGCCTTAATCTACACCAGATGAAAAGTACGATAATGAAAATAATTCCCTCCCATAGTTCTGCGTCACCCAGCATGCTCCCAGCCGTTACCTACCAGAGGTCCTGATGCCTTGTTTTTCTGCACTGCCTCAACCATTATATCTCTTCACTTTGTTGTGGCTCCAGACATACCAGGCAGTGCAATCACTGCTGAAGTTGAGTTCACACTAACTCAGCTCCAACAGTAAATCATCCAAAATCTGTCTGCTACTCCAGCATCATCTTCATATGCCCCCAAAGGTCTACAATGAAAAAAGTTTAATCACCAATGACAAATTAATGGACACAGTTTTATCTAATGTAGCGACCTTCTTCTTTGTGAATTAGGATATTTTTAAATCTATTTATATATTTCCATTTCCATGTGGGGATATTGTTTTAATTGTGGAGCCTGGGTCAGCCTTAGCTTGAGGCAATCTGCATGACATCCTATAGGTGCCTTGATCAAAGGTTTTCTTATTATCTGTATCCCTTGATCTTTGTGTCGATGTCTGTTTTCACTAATGTCCAATAAGGTCTAAACAGAACAGCTATGTTTTTACAACCATTTTTTTATAATGCTTATAGTTACAGGGCCTCCAGTTATCCTGAGCTAGCTAGCTGTCAGGTATGCTGCCATAGGCTTAGACTGCTATAGAACCACTTTTCATCATTCTGCTTCATTTTATCTCTAGTCTCTGATTCTGCAGTATGTCTAAGTTCAACTTCTAACTTTCTGTTCTGTCTACTTTTCCTTGTCAAAGTAGCTTCATTTGATCTGGGTCTGTATTGCTGGGATACTGCCTTGAGGATAAATATCAGCTGAGCTGCTGACATCAACACCTCATATTATTAATGATACAATTGGGCCTGTTTTACAGTTTTAGTCCTGTTTCACTTCTAGACATAGCTATGGGGTAAGCTTTTACTGTTACTAATTGTATGCGATCCCTCTCATCCATTTTTGCCATGAAAACTGGCTTAAAGCTCATCAGCTTAGCTCTTTCCCTTTCCTAGACAAAGTGAACTATGAGCTGGGTTACTGTTATCTTTTCTAATTAGGCAAGGTAAGCCAAGTTCATTTGTAAAGCACAATATAGTACAAAGACAGTTCAAAGTGCTATACATAAATTAAACAGTAAAATATAACAACAGAAAAAAGCTAGTAAAGATAAAATCATTGTAAAAACATTGCAATTATTTATTAATCAGTGCCTTTGTGTTCCTTCTGCTTCTGTCTTCTCAAACCCACAGTCATCCTCGCCAGAAGACCAGTCACGCTGAGCCTGGTTCTGGTGGAGATTTATTTCTGTTAAAAAGAGTTTTTCCTCGCCCGTCTCACTGCATGGTTGGTGTGCAGGATTGCTGTAGAGTCAACAACACAATGCAAGTGCATATCTACTGCCGCCACATGTTCCTGCAGTCAATGAATAGAAGCACTCAGCTGGATTTTCTTAGATAAAAAATATTTAAAGAATCTGACTTCATGATCTGATTGGGTTCTCTCTGTAAAGTGCCTAGAGATGACATATGCAGTGAATTTGCACTGAGCTGAATAAAACTGAACGAAGATGAAATCACACATGCTGTGATTTCTCTTGGTAAATCAAAATTAAAGGTTGATGAAAGAATATCCAAACTTTTCAGATTTTCATTAAGAGTATTAAAAACCACAACTACCCTCATCTTGCATATTATGCGTTACTTTGTTTTGGTCAATCACATGGAATACCTAAATAATTAGATTCAAGTTTGGTTGTAAAGGGTAAAAATTTGGAAAAGATGTATATGTCAGTACTAGTAAATCAAAGTACTTGTTATACTCGTACTTTTCGTCTCCTGCTTCATCTCAAACCGGGTCATGGGGGGAGCAGTCTCAGCAGAGACTCCCAGACTTTCCTCTCCTCAGACACCTCCTCCAGCTCTGCTGGGGGAAGCCCAAGGTGCTCCCAGGCCAGCCAAGAGACATAGTCCCTCCAGTATGTTGAGTAGAACAGAATCCAGCCGTTCTGAAGGATTTGGGTTGTAGAGCCCAGGTAATATGCGGAGGGCAGTCAGAGTCTCTGCGTCTGATTAACAACCAATCCTCTTTGCACCGGTCCCTTATGGTTCCCCCTGCAGATGGTGAGCCAACTGGGGGATAGCCTCATGTCACTCCTTTGGGCTGGTCCCAGTCAGGTCCCACCAGGAAGAACCCGACCACCAAGCACTAGCAATGAGCCCCTGCCCCAGGCCTGGCTCCAGGGTACCAGGCGACATCACTTGGCTCGATTTTTTGTTGTCAGGAGAGATTTCTTAATCATTCTTTGTCTGACCTGTTGAGAAGAGCCTGTTTGCCTTTGGAGACCCTACCATGGGCAGTAGGCCCCCCAACAACAAACCTCGCCATCAAGGTGTTAAGGTGGGGGTTCAGGGAGGGGCTATTAAATCAAAGTGTAAGAGACTTATTAGTTAATGATCGTGTATCTATTATATGCATCGATCTATTCAGATCCTCCTTAAGGAAATGTTTATTTTCCATTTTCTGACAAAGAACATAATGTATAATCTCAGTCTTACATCATTACAGGAACTTATCTTTTTGTATTGAAGTTGTTTTCACATAAGCTACGATCAGATTGTGTTAATCGATATTAAACTAACTTCTTAAATGTATAAACAGTCTGTGCAACCCATCACAATCAAAAAAGCCCAGCTCATCTTTGCACCCTGCTTTACATTCTGAACATAAACCCAAAATCGAAACCATCTTTGTGATGATGCAAAGATTTCTGTAATCGTGTCATGATATCAAACATTACCTTCCACTGTTTTTGTGTTTAATGAGCACATCAATGATGTTTCCTTTCTTCTCTTACAGTAAAACCAGAGGCAATGTCACTATGGAAACCCGTGTTGATTTACTGTAAGCAGACTTCACTCAGCCTAACTAAAAGATATCCAAGGACTCATACAACCCACCATTCAATTTGCTTTATTGTGGTTTATCCTGTTTATCGCCCTTCACACTTTCATTGTAACATTGTAGAGAACATCTAGTTCCTAATTGTTGTTTTTGGATAGCAAACTTTCTCTATCACAAATTATGGTATTTAGAAATTCCTAAATTGTACATGAAGATACATGTCTGAGTTGTGATATTTTCTTTTTCTTTTTTTATTACTGCTTATTTCAGAATCTTTTAGTACAGAGAACAAAATTTGTGTATTACAGGTTACAACAAATTCAAAAAACTGTATTTAGTGTTTTCAGGCAGACTACATTTTTGAACACAAGAGGGTGCTGTTGTATTTCTGGTAGGATTTAAAGATTTACACTTTTCATGAAATCACACTGAGCCTGGTCATTTTCACACTCAGAGAAGTTTTTAAAACGTCTGCTATGTTTGATACTGGCAAGGTGGGCTGGGAGTGGATTTTATTTATTTAACACGCTGTTCTTGAACTGGATTAGTGCCTTCCTAAGTCCATTAGCAATTATTTTCTGTTTTTTTCTGTAGACCTCAGCTAAGTGCTACAGAAACTCACCAAAAAGAGAAGTAAATACTCAGACCTGAAACATGAAAACAAAAAAACAACCAAGAACATGAGCATTCAAAAATGGTCTTTTTTCAACCTTATCCCAATTTGATACCACCAACCGTGTGTGAGTGTGTGTGTGTATGTTTTATATTTGTTTTTGTTTTTACTTTAAATTTAAGAATCTTTAATAAATTACACCTGTTTTTCCTGCATCTTTATAAATCTTAAATGTTTAGAAGAGGTTAGATTGCTACAAAGTCATTATAAGTAGCATTGAAAAACTACATCACAGAAATTGCATCAAATAGATCAAGTAAATATATCATTTATTTGTAAGAGATCAAAATATTGGTTAATATTAGGTAATTGGAAAGCACTGATTAAGACCTGTTAAAATCCACCTGGTCGCCGGTGTCATGCCAAGGTAGTTATCCCAGCTTTTTCATTTTTGGCTTATAAACATCTTTTATGATGCAGCAGGGCTTTCAGAGAAAGGAATAGACACTGCTGTCAGCGACCTGCTTTGAAGCAAACAATCGTGTTTTGTTTTTTTATCAGTATCACTGGCGGTATTCTGGTATAACATGTGAAGGGAAGAATAAAACAAAAAAAACCCATCTTTTATAAACATAAAACCTTGCAAAATTCGCGTTCAGTACATTGGAATTGAGGCGGAGTGAACTCGGTCAGCTCTTCACGCGCGCTCCCGACGAGGGGATACAAATTTTCGCAGCGATAACTACCTCGGCACGACACCGGTGTGATAGATTAACTGGTGACAGTCTCTTATAGACAGGTGGCTAGTTTGATGCCTGTCTAAAAATAATTCTAATAAAACAAACCCTTTTACAAAATGTTTTCAAGAATGCAAGTTCACTGACATGTTGTTCACTGAGAAATAATGTGTTTGAATCACTAACGATTTCAAAGCAGCAGCTTTTGGATGTCATACTGGGAATATTACTGGTGACCAGAACGAGATCAACTGGTTACACAGAAATCACGGTCTGTTAACATTACAGAAAAATCACCTTTACTGCAAATTTCCAAAAGTCCTTTCGACGAGCATGAAAATATGATCTGCATTTGACCAGCATGTCTGAGGAACAAGAAACTAACGCCATTAATGTCATAATAAAGGACAGATTTCCCACTCACGTCCACACTTTGCAAATCAGTCTCACAACAAAGTCTGCAAAGTTCCTGGTCTGTTACCACATCCCTGTCATTCACAGTAAACAGGTTCATAAATCAACAGGTGAAATCTGTTGACTTATGAAAGCATTCCAT
>JAUZNJ010036514.1:0-36322 GCA_034780135.1 Jordanella pulchra
CTCAGCAAAATAGTAGGGGGAGCAGGACGGATATATATACCTCAGCAAAATATTTTACAAGGAGGCAACAGAGTGGTTTCATTTTCATGGTTTTACTATTGTGAATGCCTGCAGATGTACCTGTTGTGTACTTTATTATCAGACTGACGTCATTTGTCACCGGGCATTCATTGGTTTCTATCATTCTCCTTCTGCTGTGGCCATATTTGTTGATGTGTCATAGCGGTGAGTAGCTGTAGCTGGGCGATCAGCTGCTTAAACAGGGGGTTCTGACCGTCACTGCACAGACATACAAGATGACTTGTTGGAATTTGGTGGGTATAAATACAACCATCTTTATTTAGCTTCACTCTACATAATTGTTGCACGCTAGCGTTAGCCTCAGCTAATGTCACTGTTATCATAGTTAGCTCAGCTAACTAGATAAAACAACGACGTATGACGTTAAAACGTCAACATAGCCGCGTGGTAATAACCAGACATCGTTTCTTTTTTTGTGTTTTATTATTGTATGCTGTATGAACTGATCTTGTAGCCCAAACAGTAAGCCCCGGTGCCCTGTAGCTAACTGACATGCTAGCATGCTAACAAGTCTGGGGGACAGGTAGTGCTAACCTCAAATGCAAAGGAATGTAAATAACAGATCGTATACTATAATGCCCATCGATCGGCTGCTTATTGTTATAAGTTGTTTTAATCTGTTATGTATACGTTTATAGAAAGTGAAATGGTACAGTTATGATAGCAGTAGCTAGGTGTTGTGGCACGACACCTGTCAGAGGAGCATCATTATGTAAGTACTAGCTAAGACTCTTAAATGGGAAAAAAGAGTAAAATCGGTGAAGGTCAATATTTTACAATGAATAAGCAGAACTTCGGAGATAATATTAAAGCTATTTTCTTTGTGATCTAGATCTCTAATTGTGTAAAAGGATATGGATCAATATAAGAAACTGGTCATGAAATGGGTGGGGTTAGTGGTCCTGGTAGCGTGAGCTTTAGCAGTGAACACCATATATTACTGGATAAAAAGATGAAGTACTGTTAGATTTTGCAAGGCCTCCACCCACGCTAAATATGCCAAGTGATTAGTAACAGAGTAAATGTTGACAAAGCCCCATTCACTAGCGTTTAGATGGAAATATTGAATTTATTTCCTATGGTTCAGCCTTGGTTCTTTGGGTGTGACCCGTTTCATATATATTCTCAGATTTGAAGCCAACGGTAAATTAAAATGTTAGGTCCATGCTTACAAGTGTTTCAGGTGTCTTTGAATGAAGTCAATAGATACTGTAATCTTGAATAACAATCACAGCTGTGTGACGTTCTCCATCACACGCCTTCCAGCAAATGTAATCTTGTCATAGGCGGGGCAAAAGACACGCCTCTTTTGTGCATTGTTCCTGCTCTCTACTGTGTCTGTGAACATTCTTCACGTGTTTTATTTGGTAATGATTGATTTAAGTGCCGGAAGCATGGATCAGGAAGATGCAACATGTAAATAGCTCAGGGATACAGTATGAACGACTGAGGAACTTTTAGTTGTTTACAGATAAACTGTCATTCAGCCAGCTTGGTGTCCTTTGTTTTTAACTACTTTTTTGTTTGATTGATTGGGTTTTAGCGGCCATGAAGCAGCCCGCTCCGTCTACAGATGCACAGAAAATGGAAACATCAGATGAGAAATTGGCAACAGAGGAATCAAACCCTAGAGGGGTGTTTCGTACGAGTACATCAAGCGTTGAAGAAGAGGAGCTTATCTTTCAGAACAGTGATCATGAGGTGAAGACGTGCTTTCAGGAAAAAGGTGAGAAGCAGCTGGAGAGTGGATTAATCGAGACCGAAGATAAAACTCAGATAGGCAGTGTGGACTATCGTGAAACAGGAGAGTTGACAGCTGATGTTCAGGCTGAAACGCCTCTACATCTTTTAAATGAGGCTACTGCTGCCAGTCAGGATGTCACAGAAACCTCTTCTTCTGTTATCGAAAGCGCAGTGGAGACATGTTTTACTTTTGATGCAACAACTCAACCTCACAATGAGCAGCCGTCACAGTCACCTACTGCGGACAACAGCAGCTATGCTGACAGTCCTTCACTCAATTCTGTCCAAAGCACTTCCAAAAGCTCCCCCTCAGACTCTTCAACCTCTGGGATCTCTAACGGAGCCTCCACTCCCAGTTCAGACACGCTCAGCTTCTCGCCGGCTTCCAGCCCACAGATCAGTGCTGGGGTCCCTCTCTCCTCCCAGTCCTCGTCTAGCCCTTATGACACTGACTGCAGTCGAAAGCTCATTTCTCAGATCCAGCGCTCGTTGTCACAAGAGTCGCTGTTGGATGAACTGGAGTCAGAGCTTTTGGCTTGTCGGTTGTCTGAAAGGGAAAGCAGAGGAAAGGGGAAAGAGAGCTCGCCTGTCAATGGACTCCCAGCAGACCAGGATGGCTGCATGATGGTCTTTGAAAAATGTGTGCAGTACAAGTGCACACAGCAGGAAAAGGCTATTCAGAGGTAAATTATATAGAAGAAAAGCCTTCCAAGATATAATGGATTTTTTTTTATTCCTTAACAGCCTCAATTTGCAAGGCTTCAAATCTCCTCTTTTTTACCTTTTTGCTTAGGTTGCTTGAGGAGAACAAGCGACATCAGGAACTGATCCTGGGTATCTGCTCAGAAAAAGATAACATGAAGGAAGAGCTGAAGAAGAGAGCAGAAACAGAGAAGCAGCACCTGGGCTCTATTAAAAAGGTTCATTTATTCTGTGTTCTCCTTTGCTATTGGATCAGAGATGTATTGAGTGAGATTCTGTAAAGTCATGTTTCCTTACCTGTAGATAAAATATAGGAGGGTTGGAAATCTAACAACTAGTCAGACCAACTCCCCGTTTGGAGCTATTTTTTTTTTTTTTACCATTTTCATACTATTTGACTTGTTTATCTTGTTCCGGTCTTCTCATCTGAATGACTTCTTAATTAATCCATCTGCCTTATCAGCTGCAGCTCGTTAGTCTGCTCAATGTTAGATTTTGCAGCAAGTGACCGATACGAGGTATTGCTGAAGTCAAACACAATCCAGAGTGTGGAATATCCTGTAGCCATTCAAACGTTGGTTCCAGACACTAATATTGCTTTCCATACAGCCGTTGTTTGTGCTCTAGTGATATTAAACCCGATAGAAACATATAGAGATTATGTGTTATGAGTTCCACCAAAGATGGTACATTGCAATACTTTAGTTTAGGCAGATTGATGCAGCAGTCAACCTCTACTGGTGTAGCTTTAATGAAGTGATATGGACGTCGTATGTCTAAAAAAGCCATGACAAACTTAGTAACTTTGTCAAAATCTAGACATTTTATGACGAGTTTAGCTTTGGATCCTACAGATTTGTTGGATCAGCTATAGGCCTTCATCAGCTTAGAGGGTTTCTTTACTTTTTTTTACAACCTAACTGTTGTATAGCATGTGGCAGGTAAATGTTACTGTTAGTAAGTTAACAGAAGTACACTTTAAAAAGTCTGAGCTCTTTATGAAAAAGATCCGTATTTTCTGTCAGCTTGCCTCTTTTGTTGTTTTTTTATCCCCCGTAGATGCCTTAAGTGGTTTTGTGTTAAAACGAACTTATGGAAAATATATTTAGTGTCTTTCTCATCGATCCCTTTGAAAAATGAGCCATTTTTGATCTGAAGGATTACAGTATAAATGACCTTTTATCGAAAAACACTTTAATCATTGCTAACGTGCAAAACTGTTTGGTTATGCCCGTTAAAATGAGCAGATTGCATGTGCTGAGAGTGGTACCTAAAGAAAGAGGAGCTTTTAAACCATGCAGATGGAGATAATACTGCTAAACTGTATTAAAGAATAACAATTATAATACTAAAGGATATCCTTAGATGTCCAACAAAAGTAAAAGATAAAATGATGAAAATAACTAAGATTTGATGGAATAAATATATCATATAACAAGAGGGAATTTTCCTTTATTTTCGATTTATTATTCTACTATTGTTATTTATGACAGTCCAGATGTGTTTACTTGCACACACAAGATCTCTCTATCATCTGGCATCATGTTAAAACCTCCTTTTTGGCCCCAATAACTGCAGAAATGTTTGCAAGACTCAAAAACTGCAGCCACGGTTGAGTTTTAGATTTGGAATATCGTTTTGCATGTGGTAAATGTTTACATTTGCCTATCCTCAATCTTGAAATTTTGCAGTTTGCTCATTAGAATATGATCTGCATATTGATGAAGGGGGAAAAGTGTTTGCAGATGCCGTCTGCTAAATAGCAAACTCAAATCACTTTGCCCCCTCTGTGAAGATCTGCGCTGTGCATACGAAAAAACATTTGCACCTGATTTAAAACACACAAACCATCTGAAGATCAGGCCCATATGTAGACATTAAGTTTGATGTTTTTTATGGTTTTATGTTATACAATAATTTCTTTTACAAAAAAAAGATGATTGAAGGTTTCAAAGAGAAAATTTTTTCCCCAATATCATTTGTTTGTAAAACTGATTTGCTTTCAGTCTTTTGATTCTGCTAAATCCTGCAGAGCAGGTTTGCTCGGGGTTGGTCAGACGGGTTGCTTACTCTTTTCTCTCTGTTTTTGCAGTTGGAGGGGAGGGTGGAGGAGCTGCTCAAAGAGCTGAAGGAATCGCGAGATAAATTCATCCAACAGGATCAAGCAGCCAAAGCTGCTTTGCAGCAGATGCAGAGGGAGACTTCTTTCAGGATAGAACAGGTATGGCTGGGATATAATTAACCCGAAACCGGCCCGTCTAACAGCTCGGTATTCCCCATATCGGACCCTTATTTTGCATTTCAGACTCATCTCTGCTTTATGCAAAGGATCACCTTGACCTTTATGAGCTAATTCCCAGTATTATCTATAACACCAAGGCCATTTCAATGGTTTTGCTTTTTGAAAGAAAATGCTACATTTTTATATCTTTTATATATTATGTTTTATATCCTTTGTTAAATACCTTCAACCTACGGTGTCATTGTTTAAATAATTAATGTAATTTTATAGTCATAGGTTAACATTATTCATAATGTGCTTTTCTTTAGCGTGTAGATGAAATGTCATCAGAGTTCATTGAAAGACAAAAATTACAATTTAAAGAGAAGCATTTCTAACTGTAGAGATCAGGGTAAAACTTCCCCCTTATCTTCAACGGACCAGTTTAGATCATAGCATGTACATGTGCTACAAAGGCCTAGTCCAGTCTCTGAATTCGTAAAGCTAAAAGACAAACGCACAACCAATTTTCAAATAATTATTTGTAAAAACGTGAAAATTCTCGAGTCATTTTCCTTTTACTTCACACCTATTGAATGTGCTTTATTTTTCTGTAGTCTACAATCCATAGAGATTTGTAGCTGTAATGTTACAATATTGTTAAACTTTTAAATGTGTGTCAATGTTGCGAAGCCCTGAACGTTTTTATACTAAGTTCTGATTTCGCAGCTTTACATCTCCTCACTAAAACAGCTTGTAACGTGTCCCAATGTGTACAACGAGAGCTTGATTAATAAAAGCACGGCTGATAAAAGATGAGCTGTTTCTAGCCACCATTTGCTGTTGGACGTATAATTCAAGTGCAAAAACTAAAGATATCTCTGTCCAGAGAGGGGAGTTAGAGTAAGATTAGATGTTTTATCTTTTCCAAAGAAATATCTTTTCTTTTTTGCTTCATTACAGACATCAGATTTCAGTATTTTACAGCAAGCAGTAAAGAAGAATTATGTGATTTTATTTTTTATTTTTACCTTCATGCTTCCGTCACATTATGAAATGTTTGCACCGAGAAGATGGCCTGTTACACATCGAATTTTTATGCCCATCTGTTAGTGGCACCGGGGCAAACTTTCATCGTACGCACATAAAAATGAAGGTGTGCAGAATGTACAAATGTACAAGAAAATAAGGCTATTTTTAAGATTTAAATATAAATGTTAAAACTTTATCTTCATATGAGCTTTTTTTATTTGTTAAATCTTTTTCTACATCCCATATCTATCCCTAAAAGTTATATTCATTTCTAACAGTTTAGTTTACATCTCCATCTATATCTTAGTATATCTAAATCTTGCATCTAATAGATGCATATTAAATCAAAATCTTGAATCTGAACACCTATCTTATATATGAAATGCAAATCTTTTTAAATGTTTGGACCCTTTAACAGGTCATTTTTGGCCCCACCCCCAGAGCTTAAAAACACCACTAATGAAAGGAGGCATCCTTGGAAGAACTCAGCCCACTTTTCCTTCATATTCCTTATGCCCTGGGGGCGCGGTCAGCGCTTCAGGATGAGGCTTCTCTCCTGCTGTTACCATGGTGCCTCCTGTTATCTGTGTTCCATTGATGAGGGCTTCTTATATGCATGTTCTCTCTAGGTGTTGATTAGATTCCAGGTTTAGTTACTGGATCAATATCACCTGTTTTGAAACTTAAAAACTCCGAGTAGAGAAGAAAAGCTCAAACTACTCAGAGTATCTGTTTGCTACTCAGGGTCAGACGGTGATTCTCTCAGAAACTGGGCCCAGGTCAAACCGCTAGCTGAAGAAATAATAAGATAGTACCAGAGAGACATTTTTCATCCTGATTTTCCTCACCTGGTTAAAGTCATGTAAGGAACTCCTCTCTGTCACACTTCACAGTTTTTAATTTCACCGTTCAGTGAACAATAGGAGTTAGATTGTGCTGCTTGTCCCTCTGAGGGGCTTTGCTTTCATCAATCCACACTGACCTAGTCATATCCTGACTGTCAAGGTTTGGAGCAGTTGCTTATGTTAATGTTGAGAATTTGTGACAAATAAAAGAATTATTAGCTCTCCTAAACTAAAATTAAAGTAGAAAAAGTTGCATTTCCCGCAAAAATGCACTGTGAAAGCTTGTATGCTAAACTGTAGGTTTTAAGCTGCAAATGGCAGAAACAAGCAAAAATTCAAAGCAGAACCTGCTAAACAGTATGAAAATAGAAGAAAACAATGAACTAAAATGAAACGATAACTACGACGACTCCACCTTTACTTACCATCCTAGCATTTAAAGCAAACTGTGCAGGTTATGCATTGCGTCCACATTCTGCTGGATGTAAAACTAAGCAACTGAACCCCAGTGGTATCACCAGAGGTAAAAAATAACAAACAAACAAGATGTGATGTCTGCTGTGCAGCCTTCAAAATCCTGCTTGAAATATGCCAACCTGTTTCTGACCTTTTTTTTGACAGGAACACCATCAAAAAGAGTAGAATATAAAGATAAGGCTCGGGATTAAAAGTCCAGTCAGTTTGCAGATTCCTGATCACAAATCTCGCTGTAGCTTGGCTAGAAGTCAAAGGACAAAGTGTCATATGACAAGTACTATGATTTTACAATGGAGGTTGAGGTGGATATTTGAATGCAGATTACATGATTGTTGCTGCTGAAATATGGCGTCTGGCATTGATGAAAATAAGAACTCTGAATATGTTTTATAAATTTACTTAAAGTAGAAACAAGAAATAGAAAGCATAAAAACAAGTTTGAGGGGAACCTACATAATTGACAATATTATGAAATATTTGGTTTCATTTATCAGAAATTCGACCCGCAAAGGGAAACTCTTAAAATATTCCTAATTATTAAATTATTACTGTGATTCAAACAACTTATTAAACTATTTTCTTAAAGATTTCTTTTCCTCTTTTGTTTTGCTAACAAAAAACGTTGGACTTCTGCATAATGTTCACCTGAAACTAATGACATTAAAGACCTGCCACTTGTCTGCGTTGTTGGGTTTGGTGAAAGCCGAGCTGCAATTGGCTCTTCTCTGTCCTGAGCCAAGCTAAAAAGCTTCTGACCTCCTACTTGGTTCAGGAGCGACTCAACAAAGGGAATATTATAATCATCAATCTAGTAAGAAGCTCTAATCTCAGCTGTTTCATTCTCCAATCATTTTGTATCATGAATTCTCCAATCCCTGTTGGTTTTGCTTCTTTTCCTGCCTCTCAACCTTCTGTTAATACTCTGCTGTAACAGGGGGAGTGTTTTGTAGCTGATACTGTTTGTTGAAGTTATCAGTGCTGACATATTAACAGTCTTCTCCACTGTAGTATAGAGTATAGCTGATCATTTACTCTGAGATTTGACGACTATATCGTTCAACAAAGGTGAACAAAAAGTGTGATGAGGCGCGGCAGGAGAAGGAGGCCATGGTGATGAAGTACGTCCGAGGAGAGAAGGAGGCCCTGGACCTGAGGAAGGATAAAGAGAGTTTGGAGAAGAGGCTGAGGGAAGCGCTCAAGGAGGTGGACCGCCAAGCCCTGAGGGGAAATCAGCTGGCTCAGGAGAAGGGACGCCTGCAACAGCTTTATGACGCAAAGGTCCGTTTACTAAATGTCAAAACTAATTCTGGATGCAAATAGTTGTTTTGCTTTATGAATTTCCAATAAACCCATTTAGATCTTGTATTTTAACTGTACTATATTGTAACTATAGCTTTTACAGTAGCATTATTCGACCCTTATCCTTAAAAAACAGTGTTTGATTTATTTGTTTACGTTTAAAGGTGGGTATTGAATAGCACAAGCGTTTATGAGAGTTGCCTGCGTTAGTTTAACTGAATATTAAGGCATCTCAATCAGCACTTATAGGTGAGTCTATTTTTGCATCTTTTTGATAACTTATTAAGCTCCAATCCCCCACCCCTCCGGACCTCTTTGTTCACAGGAAGGTGAAGTTGGCCGACTCACGCGGGAGGTGGAAAAGTTGAAAGAGGAGATCAACTCTCATCTAATCAAAGTCAAATGGGCTCAGAACAAACTAAAGAGTGAAGCAGACGCACATAAGGTAGAGTCTCAGCCTAAATCTTTGAACTACTGAGGGATTGGATTAAAAACTACAATCGAGTTAATTACACTGTTTGTAATTAGTTATTTCATGTTTAATCTAAAAACATATATCAACGAAATAAACAACCGTTTCAAAGCCAAAACTCCCATAAACTATTACATAAATTACTATATGAGCTCAGTTTTTCTTTTTTTCTTGCTTTTACAAACCACTGATTTTATTGGAGCTCCTTTTAAAAACTATTTCTTTAGAAGTCTGAAGAGTACATGAAGATTAATTATAAAAGAATAACTGATAGAGTTATGACAATAAAGCATCGTCTTTTAGAAATTAAAGTTTTCTATTTAAGATGCAACATTTAGTACAATAAAATATTTGAACACAGAAGATGCTTTTTGTTTCCCTAAACCAGTTAGTAAGAAAAACGATTTGTAGCATCCTTTTACCAAGGCGTCCGTTAAGTTATTCAGACTTGCTTATGTTGGCTCTGAAGTTCATCATTTGGACTGATGTGGGCTGGCTGAAGAATCTCTTTTATTTATGGGTGTACAAAGAAAAACGAATACATAGGTTCCTGCTCTGCACTTAATTATGTATTAAATAGAATTAAATTAATAAAAAAGTGCAATTATGTATGTTATCTTAAAAAAAAACATGATAATCTTTAAAAAAAACATGATAATATCTGTATAATTACTGTATAATAGTAATTACTTCTTAGCTAAAATAAAATGTAACTTGAAAATGAACATTTCAGTTAAATCTTATTAGGAAAGCAGTCCTAGGAGTTGAAGCGGAAACCATGCTGTTAGCCATGTAACACGACCAAACTGTCTGAAGAGGTTACCCCTTCAGACATGCTTACTTTCCCGCGTCTTAACTTAGCACACATGCAGTACCTTTTTTTTTCTTTCTATAGATGAATGAATTGATTAATAGCAAAGTTGTGGACTTAAATCAATAGTTTACTAACATCACAGGAATGCATGTTATCTTTATCGATGGTGTGATAACATTTTTCATTCTACTAATTGTCCTGCATCTTTTCAATTTGCTCCAATTACACCAAAATTAAGTCTTTTCCAAAACACACAATATGACAACATTTGTTACTCCTGTTTTTAGATGCTCTTATAAAGCTGGTTTCAAGGTTAGTTAAAATTTTATTGAATTGACAAACTTAATCTGCATGGTTTTATTACTGTTCTGTGTTTTCAACATGTAGCTCTGTGTATTTATAAAAAAGTAGTTGAGTGTTGGTGATGATCATCTCTGCTGACAGTCTGTAAATAACATAATTGAATGTAGGATGCAGGGAAATAGGAATTGCACTTTAATTACCCTGAAAGGAAATTGTTGCTATCATTTGGGATGTTAAAAAAAATGAAAGGGGAAAAACAAAACAGCCCTTACAAAATAGGTTGTTTTTTTTTTGTTTTGCTGCCTCAAAGCGAACAAATAATGGTATCAGAAGAGGGTGAAAAAAAGGGTGAGGAGCTGCAGAAGGTTGCACAGATCTGCCTGTTTTTTCTCTTTGATTTAAAGTGAAAGGAGGGGGAACCTTTGCAGCATTCTGGAAAAGACCAAAACAAATGAATGGGGGGTGTTGTTGAAATCTTTTTTTTTTTTTTAAACATAATAAAAAGTTAAATAAAAAAAAAAAACCTTTTCATGTTTATTTGTTTCCAGGAAACAAAAGACAAACTGAGAGAAACCACATCCAAGCTGGCTCAGGCCAAAGAGGAGACTGAACAGATCCGAAAGAATTGCCAGGACATGATCCGAACGTATCAGGTTTGTTTAGTGTGTTGAGTCGAAGTTTCATCCTAATCAAAGATGCCTGATTTTATTAAATTATTACTCTTAAAAGGGAGGTAAAAGTGCTTTTGTTTGAGTAAACCTGACCTTAATTCACAGCAGGGGTTTTTTTGGAAACTTACAGTATTCAGCTCTACCTCATGGTGGCAGTAAAGAGCCGCAATATTTTCAGTCTTTGTTCAGACAAATGTTGTTGTTTTTGATATAACGCAAAATGTTTTTAACAATGTATTTACGTGTTTTTGCACGTTTATCTAATATTTTGATGTGACTCTTCTTGAGGAATCGGAAGAGCTCCGGTCCAACGAGCTGGATGCTAAACTGAGGGAGACCAAAGGCGAGTTGGAGAAACACAAGCAGGAGCAAACAGACCAATTAGAGGTGATGCATGTTTTGTAGACCTAAAGCACCATCTTTTTTTTATATATTCCAGAACTCATCATCTCTTTCCATTCTCTTCTTTCTTGTTTTGTGTCTAAAATTAAATGACAAATATTAACATTTAACTGACACAGTAATTAGCCTAAGGAAATTAAGGAGGGATACAGACAGAAAGTGTGTGTATGTGTGGAGAAGGGGGGGGGACAAACAAAAAAAAAAAAAAAACGCATAAAAAGCTTCTCGGCTCCAATAACTTTAGATGTAATTAGTTACAGCTAATTTACCAGGCTCCAAAACAATAGTCTGTTGGATCTAGGTTGGATATTTTCCTTGCACAAAGATGAATAAAAAATGAACTTTCTCAGTATTTGCAGCAGCCAGATGCTTTATTTGTGAGATTTTTCCGATTGTTTTTTTGTCCGTTTTACAAATGCTAATCTGAAAAGCGTGAGCCACTGACCACAGCAGCACGTTTCTGCATGCTGTGCCCATGATGGGACTCAATAGGCTGTGATCTAAGCCATAGCACAGTAACGTTTGTTGTCCTGCTGGAAGGTGAACTTTAACCTCCGTCTCATAAGGTCCTCTTAGAGCTTTTCATTTTAGATATTCCTGATTTGACCATCTTCACATTTATTCTGATACTTTATCATTATTTCCGCTTTGAATATCAGATATGTTCAGCTGTGCAATAATAATCCTTTTTTTTAAACTGATATTTTTATCTAAAGTGGACTAATTTTAATATTTTAAACTAAATTAAACCTCTGATCTCCTATTGCTCCAGAACGCTGCAGCTTGACTTCGGATATGATCTAAAATGTATGAAAATATCTCTTCTATTCTTGCTTCTCTTTACTGGCTTGTTTGATTTAAAATTGAGACTGAAGATTTCTAGTTAATCTACAAAGCAAAATATTTCAAAGCTTCCCTCAGCTTTATGCAGATCCTTTGGATGATGATTTTCTTTTTAAGCTGTGGTTCATAAGCTGAAACAAATATCCACTACTTATTAGACAGACTCAAACTCTTAATAAGTGATTGAATTACACACAGATTGACTCTATTTGCTAATTATTTTTCATCTGATTGGTTGCATAAGATAAGATAAACCACATATGCATTTCCTTAAATTTAAACATAGTTATGTGAATCAGTCTGAAACCTTTTGTAAATTTTAATGAAACTAAAAAAGAAACAAACGTCATTTGGTTTTCTATTTTGTGTTGGACTGTCCTCTAAAAATGAATCATGTTTGCAGATTTCCCCGTTTCAAAAGGCCTTTTATGAATGATTTGGATAAAAGCTCTTCAGATTAAAACGTCCGTTTCCCAGCTCTTTTTCTCTGCTTCCCGAGAAGCGAGCGTAGCTTTCACTGGGAGGAGTTTACCTCTGCACACAGCCAAACGAATGGCCTCGGTCCAAGCGCCGTGGCCTGTTTTTCTCAGTGCCACACTCTAATGGGAATCAGACTTTAAAAATAAACGACCTAGAAATAATCAATATCGAGCCCTGCGTTTCAACAACAACCCAGAAGACCTCACCCAGTTAGATTTATTCCAGGGTTTGCATCATTTTTTTTTTTTTTACAGGCTGTCAACAGCTTAGCTGAAGCATCTACGTTTGAATTTTCCATGTTTGTGGTTAATAAATAAGATTTAATCTTTTAACTGATGAGATTCATTCCTTGATCCTAAAGTTTGTCGCCAGGTGTTAAATCATCGAGTGAACTTTGCTGACCGCAGTCTTAAGCCTTTATTTAATATCATGTAGCTTATGCACATATGATGATGCCGCCCATATCATACATTATGCAAGCAAAACTGTCTCCATTACTGGCTGGGAAATGACATTTAAATTGGATGCGACAGGATGAATAGACGAAACAGAGTTTACCAGCACCTCCATTACTGCTGCGTCGTCGTGGATACCAGAGGCTTCTAATGACTTCTTGGAAAAGTTGACTAGCGGCAACAGCAATAATGACTTTGATAAAAACATGAGGAAAAACATTTTAAAAAAAAGTCTTTGATTCATCCCTAATGAATTCATAAACAGGCTTTCAAGGAAATAAATGTGTTTGTTGTGTAAAGAAATGGTGTAAAAAAAATAAACTGGCTGAATTGTTTTCCAGAATAAAGTGGATTCAATGAAAACGTACCTTTTTTTTTTTTTTTTTTTTAAGTCGGAGTGTAAATGTATAAAAAAAAAAGTCAAAATGCGATGTATGTTCCAGATGCATCGAGCAAAGGCTAAAGAGCTGGAGGATCTGAAGAAGAGTTACAAAGAGAGCATAGACGAGCTGGAAACACTCCGCACTAAGGTTTGTCGTCCAGATTAATCCCCGTGTTACATTCAGGAGAGCGAGTCGTGTGTTTAACAAAGGGTGTCTGGCTGTTTAGTTAAAGTGTCTGGAGGACGAGCGGCCGCGGTGGGAGGATGAGCTGAACAAATACAGGGAGATCATAAACCGGCAGAAAGCTGAGATCGGCCGGCAGAGAGAGAAACTGGAGGAGGTCACCACGCTTCAGGACCAGCTTGAACGGTAGAGCTCCACACTTTTATTTACTAATGTTAAAACACCACACACTGAGGAGATGGATCATTTATATCCACCACAGTGAGGTACTGTGTGCCTTTACTCCTTAAGGCAATAACTGAACAACCAACCTAAATCTTTTGTCTGATTAAATTAAACTCCTTTTCTTGTGATCAGTTTTGATTGATGTTGAAAATGCTTGTAGATTGCAGCATAAATATTGTCACAGAAAATAATTCAGAGGCTTATATTTGAACTGTGGTTGCAGCCATTATTTTAGGAATATTACAATTAACAACACAAATTCTAATAATGATAAATGTAGCTGTAGCGCTATCTTTCTTTTTTTACTCTCAGACCCCTAAAGAATAAGCAGAACAGATTTAACACACCTTTGTGCACGCCCTTAAATTAACACCTTATTAAGGACCTTTTACTTAATTACATCATTTAGCCTTATTGGATCACTTCCACCATGATAGTTTAAATCTGATTAACCTGTAATAAGGTTTCACTGTCTCGTGAGGATTTTTCTGACATTTGCTGATTTGTGTGCAGGAATCGGCTGTTCTTTCAAAATGATTAAAGCTTTAGATGGAAACTGGTCAGAAAAGCTGCTAAAAGTAGGACCGAAAGAGCTGCAGCTGTTTTTTGTATCCTTAAAACGGTTGGTAGGCATTTGGGCTTAACAGGATCCTTTACTTCCAAAGTAGACTCAGCTCTGGCTCATATTTCAGGTTATTTTTTTATCCTGTGAGGAAAAACCAAACTTGAACCATCGGAGTATATTTATGAAGTATACATTTGATTTCAACCACTTTTTATCATTAAAAAGACATCATGCATTTCAGTATTTTAAAAGACATATACAGTGAATTGGTAAACTTTGTTTATAGTTATGTGAATAAAAATGATCTGTTTTACAAACTTATTTAAACCACTGTTTATTTGAAAATGAAATCAATTGAAAAATCACCTGTTTGTTGCATTATGCAGGGACAAACAGGAGATCGGCTCTCTGCAGGGCGAAGTGGAGAGCCTAACCAATCAGATGGTCGACCTCCAGAGGGACGTTCAAGGCAGCAGGGAGCGGGAAGCTGAGCTGCTGGGCTTCACAGAGAAGCTGAGCAGCAAGAACGCCCAGCTGCAGTCAGAGAGTAATGCGCTTCAATCTCAGCTGGATCAGGTCAGCAGCAGCTTCATGGAGCTCCAAGCAAAGCTGGAAGAGACCAGCAGGCTCCTGGATGACAAGGTCAGGAAGCTCTGAGTTCACACAGATAGTCACAAAATTATTCACCTCTGAAATAATGAAGATATATGAACAACCTCCACCTCAATTAATCTGCAGTCACGGAAGCTGAAACAGGAAGAAGTGATGAGGCACCAGGAGGTGCAGGGTCTGCAGGGGGAACGGGCGGCTCTGCAGGCAGATGTTGCCCAACTGAAGACCAGAGTTGAGGAGTTAAGGGACGAGCTGGTGACGCAGAAACGGAAGCAAGCGGCAAACATCAAGGATCTCACCAAACAACTAACGCAAGGTTAGAAACTATCTTCTTCTGGCTCTTTGAAAGAGCGCAAATAAACAATCCTCCATCTGTGATACTGACATATGTTTGTGTAATACTCAGATTGGTGTTCATTTGTCCACATATCAGGTTTGAGTATTTAAGAAAGACAAAATTCATACAGGTCATAGTTTTTTTTTTGTTTTGTTTTTTTTTTACACACAGAAGGAATCAGGGCTTCAGTGTTTGAGTTACGCACAGCTTTGTTGTTTTGTTTTTGGTTTTCATGGCGTTTGCTTTCTTTCCACTGCAGCCCGTAAAAGGCTGGAGCAGGTTGAGAATGGAGGATGTGATCGAGATGCCAGCAGTATGGGCAGTCGCTCCAGTTCATCAGGTACTGCTCTGAGATTTGGTTAGTATTTAATATTTAAAATAATCCTCTGAATCTAATCTTTTGTTATTCAATACTTCCTTTTAGATATGATGGTTATTTATCGAGGTACCTGAATATATTGGAAAATCACAATCATTTCATGTATTTCAGCAATTCAGTTAGAAAAGTGAAAATCACACATTCAATAAAAATATTTACACACATAGTGATATAGTTTAAGAGTTTAGTTCTGCTAATGAATACGATTCATAACTAACTAAAATTTAGTTATAATTAGAAATGTCAACCTGCTGAATAATATGCCAATAATACAGTATATATGTTCACTATTTAGTCTGCATTTACATTAATTACTGCACAATGCAGCCTCCGATATGTTTCATCTTCCACTATTAAAACACCATAGATTCTATTTGGGGTTCAGGTCAGAAGAATCGGTTTGCGACTAACTGAATAAACCAGGTGTGGGTAATTTGGGTAGAGTGGAAAGTTCTAGTGAAATAAATCAACATCTCCATCAAGCTTGTCAACAGAGGGTATAATAAGGATTACCTGTCAGACAACTGTGATAAAAGAGATTTCACTGGGAAAATTCACACTAGAACTGAAACAATGTGCAGCCCGTGCCTCTTAGCCCTTCTTCCAGACTTTGGCACCTTGATTTCAAATGAAGTTCAAATTTGACTTCTATTTGGAAAGAGGAATTTGCATCACTGAGCAACAGTTCAGTTTTGTTTATCTTGCAGTTTCTGGTTCAAAAGTGCCTGGACATTTACTATAAAGAGGGGAAAAAAACGTTTGTCTTGAAGTAAAGCAATATTACCAAGCATTCATCCTGATAGTGTTTACTTAGTTCTTTCTGAGCCTAAAAAGAGCTTTATCGATCAGCAGACATTAATATTGTTTTGACCCATGCCAGCAATACTTGCATCCATCATCCTAACGATGAGATCTGAAGGCTGCCACAGCTGTAGCTCCTGCTTCAGTGAACACCGTCTTGTGTTCTGAGCAAAAACATTTCAGGTTATCAACTATAAGTCAGAATCCTCAAAAATTAGCAGAAAAATAACCCTCAAAATATATCAGTGGGTTTGTCATCCCCACATGAGCTCTGTTTTTTTTTTTTTTATTAAAAAAAACGAGGTAAAGGTGCACAAAAGAACATTTATTAAAATAGAACTAAAAGGGAATGCAAGTGCCCGTATCAGAGGTTCAGAGTGTGTGTAAATGATTGGATGCAAAAATAAAGACAAACTCGTATAAGCATAATAAGGACGAGGCCCTGCAGCAGAGCGGCACACCGCATCCATCAGGGAGCGTGGATATACAGTGTTCAGGTCCTCAGCACCATAACCTGCAAAAAGGGGCAGGCACATTATTTCGACCTAATGGGCTGTAAAAGTCTCATTTACTGTTTCACTCGTTTTAACTGACTTACTGACAGAAATTGCCTTTCTCTTGATATTTTCATCTCTTTCCATTGCATCCATATGTTTATTTTCTGGCCAAAAGTTACTGTCTAGTCAGCAGTAAAAAAATGATCTAAATTTATTTCTTCTTCATTATGGAGACACTAACATATTGCATAAACAAGCCACAAAATGACATCATTATTTAAGATGCTCTGACTCTTTATCTCCTGCTGTTTGTCAGGTTCCTTAAATGCACGCCATGGTGGCAGCAGCAGCGTTGAAGAGCGTTCGCCAGAGAGCCAATCCGGTCATTCCGTGATGGTTGTGGACAGCTTCCCAGAGGTTGACAAGTCGGTGCTCGTAGATCGAATAGTCCGTCTTCAAAAAGCTTTGGCAAGAAAGCAGGAGAAAATCGAATTCATGGAGGATCACATTAAACAGCTGGTGGAAGAGATCCGCAAAAAGACTAAGTGAGTGGCATGGTGCAGTGTATGGTTTACATAAATACCTAAAGCTCTAATGATTAAGTTACAATAGAGCCTGCTGCAGCTTCTTAAAGAACCAGCAGGAACCCTGAATCATGCTGTGGAGACAGTTTCTGTGATCCACCTTTAACAAAACTAACAACCCTCCTCTGAATAACATCTTAGCTCTATATTCATTCCAGCAACAGCAAAAGATTTTCTTCCATTTGAGTAGATATGGGGATTATGACTCTGTTGAAAATGTATACTCTTTCCATGTAAGAAAAACAGTTTATCTTTTTTTTTTTTTTTTTCTCTCACCGGACAATATTAATGAAAAGTTTCGTTTTTTTTGATTCAGCTTGGAACAAGTCCTGTGCATCACCCTCTGATTTCTTTGCCTTTCTGTACTCGAATCTATTAGGCTCAACCTACATTCAAGAGTTAAAATTGAGGACAAATCCCACGGTTCGGTGCTAAATTTAGATTGGCAGAATCTCAGCAAAGCCCGGGGGGGGGGTGTAACACCACCCAGAGTACGGATGTGAATTAGTTTTTTCTTGCCTCTCTGTCCCTATCCTCTCCAGGACAGGTTGGTGAACATGTAAACTCCAGGAAGATGATGAATAAAAGAGCAACGATTGTGGAAGGATCAGGGGCAGTTGGCATCAAAAAAGCTAATACAACGTCTCAGTCATAACTTTGCACCGTGTCGTCAACTTGCGTGTCAACTTTGAAGTTTACAGAAAGGGATGGCAGATTTGAGAAACAGCAGTCGATGCTTTTCCATGTTAATCTATGCAACAAAAGCTTTGGAACCATAAAAAGATTCATCAAATTTAGGGCTGAAACTTTGTTATAAAAGAACCACTAATGTCTATGTATATGATTTGATGTATTAGACAAAGTAGCATTATTTTAAAGTGAAAGGAGCAGCATGCACCAATCTGTAGAGTGTGGAATTCCTTTTTTTATGCACAATCCTTCTGCTCCAAAATTAGATTTAAAAATCTCACTAAGCAGTGTTGAAATAATCACTATTATGTATTTAGTTTTTTTTCTTACTCCTTTTTCCCTATTTAAATAGGGCAGGTAACATTTTACAACACAATCATTGTAGATCACCTTCAACAACCCACTGATTACTTGCGGGGGGATTTACTGGCTATTTAGCTTTCCCTATTTAAAATGATGAAATATCAGGCACTGCGGGTGAAGGAAACCTTAGGTGACACATCAGTGAAACATGGTGGTGGCAGTATCATGTTGTGAGTCTGGTCTAATGCATTAGGGACAAGAAGCATAGATCTAAATACATGGCAGGCTTGGAGCAAAAGCCTGTTGAAGGCTGCAGAAGATCTGAATCTGGATGCAGAAGGTTTCAACATTAGAGTTAAAGTTTAATGGAATGATTTATATTAAAGCATAATCGTGTGTTTGAGTGGCCTAGTCAAAGTCCAACATATTGAGGTTCTATGGCAATACTTGAAAATTGGTTTTAAACAAAAGCCTGAGCTGTTCTCCAAATAGGAACTGGCAAAAATGTGATTCTTTTATATCTACAAAGCACATTGCTTCCAAGTTTTTTTTTTCTTCATGAAAAATGCCCTCCACACTTTACAGATTTATACTGTTAAAAAATAAACTTTTGTATTCTGTTCCTTTCACTGTCACCGTTTAAAATGTGGGGAACTTTAATGGAAACCAGAATCCTGCTAAGTTTGATTGAACGGGATTCTGCTCTCACTCATCCGGTGAATGTTGATCATGTTTTCCTTGTGCTGCATTAATGCTCTGTGAAGAAGTCAGACTGAATGACTGCTGGAAGAATATTGAACTTAATATAAATCAACCACATTTGAATGAAATAAAAAGCAGGAAACGTAGACTGTAAAACTCAGTGGGGTTTTTAGGAGACTGGAACTAATCAGGTGATCTTGTGAAAGAGATGTGAAGAGAGCAGCAGAGTGCCTTCTGTTTGCAGTATTTTTATATCTGTATGTAAATACATTTCACCTTAAGTTTAAGTGTCTCTATTCCATCTACGTTTCTTCCCCCATCATCATAACATAGACCTGCATCCCTGACTTTGTTTGGATTTTATTGCTGATGACCTCAAAGAAGTAAAAATACACACAGTTGTTATCAATTAGTTAATCACCTGAAGGTTTGTTGCTTTGTTTTGTGTAAATTTAAATCAATTTTAGATAAAACATGGCTTTAATAACTCTATTAAATAATGACTGCAGGCATGTTTTTATTTGTTCTCTCTCTCTCTTCACATCTTCTTGTCTAACATTGCCACCCTTTGCATCTCCATGTTGGTGTTATCATGCATATAGGAGTTACATGTTTAGGAAATTGCCATCTTGAATGTTTCTAACCCGTTTCTCAGATCTGTTACTCCCTCATGCGGTTTATCACATTTTTCAGCCATATGTTTAATTTATGTCGCTTTTTTTTTTTTTACTAAAAACTATCGTGATGGATTTGGGGTCCATATATGGACCTTATGAAAGCCTAGTCAGAGGTAAGTTTCATTTCATGTCTGTGCTAGTTCAGCTGTTGTAGTTGTGTGTGTGAGTAAATGGAGGGATGAGGGAAGGTATTTGGTGGTGGCTTCTTCTGCAGCTTTATTGACCTACTGATTATGCAGATTTTTGCTCTGTAGGTTAACAGCTACATCACAATAAACTAGAATGCCATTTAAAAAAAATCATTGTTTTATTTGCTTAATTAGTTAAAACATAGAATCATAACTAGTAGAGTGATTAACGCTAACACTTATTTTTTGTTAATGAAAACCCAAAACTCTCTTTCTTAGAAAGCTTTGTGACATTTAAAAGTACAAGGAGAGATTATTGCATGAAAAAGAAGGAAAGCGAAAGGATTAACTATATGAAATCTTATGTGGTGGTCTCCAAAATTATAGGGGAGATTGCTGACTTGACAGTAGTCCAGCAATTAGTCACTTGCACCATCCATACCGATGGTAATCCATTGCAGGAACTGTTGAAAGTGTGATATTCAATGAAGGTTAAGTGGAAGAAAATAAAATATTAATACATTTTAAATTTCACTTGGAAATTGGGATTAGATGAAGGTTTGAGTAAAAGTTGCTTTTAGTGTTTCCACAGTCAATGATAATTAGAGGAACCAAGTCATTTAAGGATGTTGGTTTAATGTGAGACCTTTCGCAATTTCTTTTTAGCACAAAATGCTTCTTTGCTAAAAAGCTGATTTCTTTTTCAAACTATGCTTGGCATCTGTCCACAGTGACAAAAGTAACTTTACCTCAATGACCATGCTAGACAGGAGAGCCAGTAGTAATTCGGTAGGAGGAGCCCTGACCAAGTATTGAGTGCTCATACTGTCTAATACTTTTCTTTATTTTAACCCAGAACAAGAATATTGGGTTTTCATTAACTATGAGTCACACCATAAAGCACTCGACTCAGTGTGAATTGCAATCAATTTAACTTTAATAATTGATATGAATTCATTCAATTCACTTTTTTTGAATAATATTCTCATTTCTTTGGATGCACCTGTGTTTGCTTCGGTCGTTTACAGCGGCCTCACAGCAGCAGGTGTAGATGTGTTTCAGTAAAACCTGTAGGACAGTATTTCTCCCACACGTTGTAGCTGCATGCCAAAATGGGGAGGAGCTTATTAACTGCCTGAGCTGCATGTTAAACATAATCCTCCTCTTATCAGAATGAACTGGTTGCTCTCATATTTAGGCTTTTGCATGCAAACATTAGAGACCTCCATATTATTTGCATGAGATGATTAGTAAAATCCTGCTTTTTGTGTTAAACGCTTCCTAAATCATCGAAGAGTAACTAAACTCTGAATCAACTTGTTGAGTTTTGTTTATGTTTGTTCAACCGGAGAATGGTGGGTCACAGCCCCGCATTTGGTTGGTGCGTTTGATTCTTCTCTGAACTTAAATCAGGGAATCAGAGTGACGTTATTCCAGTTCCCTGCCTGTATTCTCCATTGTTTATAAATGGCAGATCAGCATTTTATTACTTATAGTTCAGTGTAGTGTAGGGCTGATTGATTTTGCAGAAAATCTAAATTGCGATTATTTTCACCCAATATTGTGTTTACTATTTTATTTCAATTTTCCTTTTCATTAACCACAAGCATCTCAATGTTTTACTCTTGGGTTTCAGTTTTTTCATTCCCTTGAAAGCTTGCTGGTTCAGAGAACATTGTTGCAGGATTTTACTATAGCTTTTGTATGTAAAAGTGTTTCTTTCTACCTGCATACATAGATCTGTGTGCTAGCTGTAAGTTTATTTCCTTTTTAATGGATGCAAACTTACTTTAAACATATCACCGCCACTTAAAGGACTGGATTTAAAAAAAAGTCTCTTAGTCTCGTTAAATGTAACGTAACTAGAATTTATGTTTTTTTTTTTTTTATTTGGTCACATTAAATTCACTGCTGGTTTCCCTTATCCCTGAGCACCCCTCCGCTTAACCCCCTCCACTCATCCCCACACCCCCGCCATATGTTTCACACTGCCATCTTTGATGGCAGTTTTTAACTTTTGTCAGGTTTGTAGGGGTGGGGTTATGCTTATAGAATGGGTTTGCTTAAACTTTGACAAAAATATATATTCAAGTCACCAATAAAGGTAAAGGTGTTCTTAAGTACAAATATTGTGTGAATTCAGACTAAACAAAATTGGTAGTTTTTAACTTTTATTGGAAAAATAGTCTCACTGTACCACAAGAACAGGGTCACCACACGAATTAAGCAAATTTTACCCCTCCTCTTTTAAGTAAGTTAAGTTTATGCATGAATGAGGTCTCTTAGATAAAAATCTAAAATGCTTTAGATAGCATAAACACTGAAACATCTTTAAATTAAAACCTGCCTAAAAGAAAAAGTTGAAGACATTCTTAGATAAAAATTGTCTTCTGTTCTTTTTTTTCCCATATTATCAAAACAACTTAAAATAAAAGTATCAGTGGAAAATAGTGAACCCCATCAGTTTTATATCTGGTCTTTGTGACCATTAAGGGTCCATTCAGGACACTGAAATATAGATTTTAAAATGAATTTAAAAATAAGCAGGCGACCAGTGACACGAAACCCGGAGTTATGGGAGTTCTTCTGTTTGTTCCAGTTAAGAGTCTCTGAAGTAGATGACATTTAGAAATATTAATCAAATTACTTTCACTTTGGAAAAGCTGTTTTTGAATTGAACTGCAAGAGACAATGATTGGTCAAAAACAAGAAACAAATTCCTTCAGTTTGGTTTAATGGTGATTTGAATACTTCCTGATCAGAGGAACTGATCAGCTATTCAGAAGTTATTTGTTCTAAATAGCTGATTGTCTTTGATTAAAAGTGCTTAGTAATGTTATATGTACCCAGCAGCCTGTCCAAAAGAACAAATATTTAAAAACATAAGAAAAAACGAGGAAGCCTAAAACAGTGCCTTGGGGGACCCCACATATTAGACCAACAGGGTCTGACGTAATGTGGTTTATACAGACACTAAAGTTTCTGTTTCAAAGGTAAGATATAAAGCACTTTGACTGCAAAATGGTCACTAAACACAAAAAGTTTGTGTTTAGTGACCATTTTATTATGATTCCTATGTTCCACTTATCTTTAGATCAAAGGAAGTAGGTGAAATGGCAGCTTATATTAGTTGCTTCTGTCCTGAATGTTTTTATATTTTTTATAGTCTTGTCTGTCCTCTACACTACTATCATCCTTTATATATAGTCCATGCTCAAACATGGTACATTGTCTGCTCTTTGGTTGACAAACCCCGTTGTGTTACCAGGAGATTAAACACCCATCCTTTAGCTTTGATCACAGCTCTTCAAACTAATAACCCCGACACCGAGTTTTGTTTTAACATGTTGCACTTTGTTGCAAATTTCCAGCCTTACATCTCTGATAGATTTCAGCTCGGTTCAGATGGTCTTCAACATGCTGTCTGGAGATGAGGTTGAGGAAACTTGTCAGGACACCAATCTCCATTATTTTCAAGAATTTGTCTTATGGGTGTTTGGACTTAAAGCCGACATTATTTGTCTTGTTTGGTGTTTTTTTTTTTTTTTTTTGGTTTGTTTTTCTTGTTTTTGCATAAACATTGTTATTCATGTTTGCTAGTTTGAGCCGTGCCCAGATATTTACAGAGGAGACCTAGAAAGATATACACCTTAGGCAATGTTTTCTTGGCCTCATGCTGAAAGGTGGTTGATAATAGTCCTGTCAGAGGTATTATAGAGGTTTGGGTCACTGAGTTTTTATTGGCTGATTTTCCTCCTTATTATGTTTCCTATAATGAGGCTCGGTCAGAAAGATGGAGAGAATTTGTAAATATCATTTTTTTTAAAAAGTTTTTCCAAATATAAGAAAAGTCTGAACTTAAACTGGGGGAATTTAAAACACGGATATGCTTTGATTTGAACCATTCCCCAAATTTACATTTTGGGTCTTTGTCTACTCGGCTTCTCTTACCGTGATACCTGTTCGGTTCATTGAGTGGGGATGGATTTGGGATTTTTTCTGCTCCTCAAGAAATGATGCCTCCAGGTCAGAAACGTGTGTTTAAGTCTCATTTAACTTTTCTCTGTTTTTCTTGTGTCACCTACTTCGGTAAATTTAAAACAGGAATACTTGCTGCTTTCTCTTCACAAACCACAGACTCTTCCACTTGAGCTGTGAGTCTCAGCATCTCCTCCAGAGTTACCATGAGCTTCTCTGATTGTTGTTCTCCTTGTTTATAGTTAAGGCGGTCTGTCAGTTTGCAGCTGTTACAGTCTTCCTGATCAAAAACTACTCTTGAGATGTTCATATCTCATATTTGAAAACATCTACTTTTAACTTCTCCTCAACTTACTCCCAAGTCGTCATCATGCAGTTTGCAGGGATTAGGTTTCAAAGTCGGGTGACTTCTGTAGGCATAGGAGTTAGGGTTAGTTCCTTTTTTTTAGGATAACTTTGTATTGGTTTACCACCCAATATAATTGAGTGAAGTTGGTTTGATGAAACTCGTAAATGTTTCTTTAGCTAAGATCTGTTGTGGGCTCAAACTGACCTTTGAATCTTCTCTTTTTAACACACCCTGGATCAAAGTTAAAAACAATACCTGTGGTGGGCCGGTTGTTTTGAATCTTTCATGTCTGAGAGGTATGGGGTTGGGTTCAAAGAGATGTTAAAATATTGATTCTTGATCCATCTTAACAACGGGGGGATTGTTGACCTTTTCTGTTGGACTCCCTTAAGAATCCTCCTTCTTGTTTTCACTGCTTTATTGAATTTCTTTGGAGAAAACAAGTAAAAAAATAAATAAAAAACTTGTGCCGTTTTAACCCCAAGGACAGAACGGATCTTTTCTTGCATGTCGGTCTATTATTTCCCGGCTGCAAGGGGGAAAATGAAACAAGTTTGTGCCGTTAGTTAAATAAAGTCTTTAGGATCCTGTATGTGAAGATTTTTCTCTCTCTCTCTTATAAAAGAAATAAACACGCAGTTGATTAATTGAATCCCACAGCCTGTTATAATCTTGCTCTTTTCATTACCTTTCTTTTTTTCTGACAGGCACAGTAATAATCCGTCTATGACTGAATGGCTCCCGCTCTCACGGGTCCAATAAGCAATCCCTCGCAGAATTGCTATTCCTGTAAAGTCTTTGCTGCTACAAAATGCTTTATTGCTCTGTTTGAAGTTCTCCAACTATGAAACCTGGCTTTTTAACATTTCCCCCCCCCAGTAACAGCGTACAGCCGATACCACGCTCTCTCTTTGTTTCATCTCCTTTATCAGAGGAAGGTTTGACTCATCGCTCCCCCCCCCATCCTTCTGTTTGCTGCCCACAGAATTATCCAGAGCTACGTGCTAAGAGAGGAGTCAGGGGCCCTCTCATCAGAGGCGTCAGACATTAACAAGGCCCACCTGAGCCGGCGGGGCGGCATCATGGCTTCACTTTACACCTCCCACCCGGCGGACAGCGGGCTGACCCTGGATCTGTCTCTGGAGATTAACAGGAAGCTGCAGGCAGTGCTGGAGGACACGCTGCTGAAGAACATTACGCTGAAGGTAAATATTCCCCAAGTGAGCATCAGTCCACAGAGATGGTTTGCTGTGGACAGAGAGAAACTGAATGAAGGTTTTCTGATGTGAGCGCATCTCTTCAAGGCCCTTTAATATGAAGTGAGTGGTTGACCTTAAAGTGAGCTGAGAACCGATTCCATATTGACTCAATCAAAGCCATTTCAGTACATAGATGTCAGACTCAGCAAAGTTTGCTCATAGACAAGCTTTTCCCCTTCGTTGTTGTATTATTTCAATTATTTCTTGCAGCACAGAGTCGTCTTGGACATTTTTCCTAGTTATCAGAGTTAAATTAGTGTGACAAAACTTTGATTAAATCCTTTGAGCTGCAGCTGAAGATCCTCTGCCTGTCTGGCCATCTGTCATGTTCTCCCACTGTTCCACTCTGGAGTTTTTTGTCATGTTTTCTAGTGTTTTATTTTTATTTTGTGAAGTCAGTTTTATTCATGCGCCAGTTTTATTCATGCGCCAGTTTTATTCATGCACCGAATATTTCCTTTACTAAAGTAGATTATTATGGCTGTTTCAGTTTATAATCAGTGCTCCAATACAGCCGTTAAAGTCTGGAATTGAATTAAAATATTTCCTAAATATGTGGCTCCTTCCAATTATCTCTATTGTTGTTTATCTATAGCTGTTGTATTTTGCAGCAATTTAATGTTCTTTGAATAACAAATGTTATTCATGATTCGTGGTTCTTTAAATCACTATTAACACACACGTCTGAGTGACGCTTGAGGTGCATTATCAGGGGAATGGCCGCCCTGTGAATGACTGAATAGCGTTGAAGATAAATGAAGCCATTAGTGTCCTAACTTATCGTCAAATTTAAAACAGCTTTTCTCAAAGCCAAAGATAAAAGAAGAAAGGAGTGATCCTCAGGGCAGAGGGTCGTGTTTAGAAATCCAGTGGACAGCAGAGTCTGCCAGCAGTTCAGATCATTTTCAGAAATGTTTCTTTTTTTATAAACCCAGCTGCTTATTTTGTCTCTTTATTTTACTTTTAGGTTAGTTTCCAGAACATTTAGCACATCTGTTCAGTTTTAAACAATCCTTTATTAGCTCCATAATTAGCCACTCTGTATGCTATCAGCATTCATTTAGTTTTTTTTACCAAAAAAAAAACTTATTTTCGTTCTTTACTTGTAGATTCAAACCAATCCTGTTTCAATCAAGCACATTGTCAATTTCCAAGCAGTCCTTTTACCTTTTGACTTTGTTGTCATTTAATATATTATGAGGGTTATTTTTATAGAGAATTGTATTTTATAAAATGAAGACAAAATAGTGCATTATTTTTAACTTTTAACTGAATTACAAATATCATCGTTTAGGTTTTTTTCCCCAAATAAAACTCTAAAAATAAAAGCTTCCTGCATTATTATTTAGGCCCTGTTCTCTCAGATATCCCCAGATACCAACCAGTGCAATTAACTGCTTTCAGAAGTCATTAGTATGACTAATCCACCTCTGTGATGTTTAACCTCCACATTAAGCTGTTCTGTGAAGCTCCCCAGAGGTTTGTAGGAGAGCGTTGATGAACCAACAGCATGATGATGACCAAGGAAAACTTCAGGGAGGGTTTTGGATGAAGTGGTGTGAAAGTTTAAAGCAGGGTTAGGTTATAAAAGTAACAGAAGAATAGTTCAAAGCACAGTCGTGTATTAAAATGGCCTAGTAAAAGTACAGACCTGCGTCCGGTTGAGAATCTGAGAAGATTCAAAAATTGAGGGTCATAAATGTTCTCTAATCGATGGGAAAACACTTGATCTTTTGACCATTCACAAATGCACAATAAAGCTCGATTTTCGAACACTTTGCATCATGTTAATCTAGTTGTAATTAAGCTTCATGCGTCAATCTGTCAGATTAACTCACCTGAAATGGAAAAGGTTCGTAGTTATGATGTGTTAAGATGCAAACCAGTATTTTCGTTAGAAGAAACTTTTTTTCTTCCCCTGTTATGAATGTTATGATCAGCAGAATTGTAGATAAATGAAGAAAGTCTAGATTTGGAAAAAGGAGCAAGAGGGAAATTAGGACTTTGAATGGAGACTTTTTTATATCAACGTTTTGTGTTTGATCGTCTTTTTGATAAAATATCTTGATAAAGAAAAGAGGAAAGTAGAGAAAAATAAGGTATTGCAGTTTCATTTTCAACACATTGAGGTATTTCTAACAGCTTTACATCAATAACAGCTCTACAGAGGAAGTTAAAATAGAGCCTTGGTCTGAAGAATGCCCACCCCTCCTCTGGCTTCTGTCGCGCCCACACTTTCAGAGCATGTCACCGTCCTGTCTACACGCATTGTCACAGCTTTCGCAGCGTTTGTCTGTTTGCTCTCTAAAAAGGATGTGGGCTCGGACTCTGATAAATATTTTCACATTTCGCAGCCAATCAGCTTCCTGTTGTGTCAAACTTCCAGGCTCCCTGCATGAGAGCCTGGATTAATTGTTTTAATGCGGGAGAGTATCTTCTTTTCCAGCCAAAGAACGATCGGTGATCGACAAAAAGCAGGAAGTAAGGATATGAAACGCTCACTAAAAGCACAATGACAACAAAACAAAATTCTCCCAACAAAAAAATCAAATCAAGAGTAATCATTTCTACATGTAAAACGGAAGAAAATGTCTTTGTGCAATGTTTGTATTTCTGCCTCATTTCCATTATTTGTCTTTCTTGTGCAGGAGAATCTACAGACTCTCGGGTCTGAGATTGAAAAACTCATAAAGCAGCAGAAGAATCCAGAAGACGGAGTCAGGAAGAAGTGAAAACCAATTCGTTGAGCAACTTCTGTTTCTATTCCTGACAAATGAAGAAGCAGATAGTACGTCGTAAGTGCCAGTGAGATGTGGGACCTCTTGAACCGTTTCCGTCCAGCTGGAGGAAATGTCTGAGCTTACTTGAACAGTTGCTACTCCATCTGCATTGTGCCACCTCTATTTATAGAACCTGACAGAAAAACTTTTCCTGTGGCCCACATTTTTCTCCCTAAAGAATGCCAAGAGAAACTCTTTGGGATTATCGCCTCGGACTTGAACTATCTCATGGCAGTATTGTGAATGTTTAGAGTAATCTCTTCGGAAACAGTAGTAAAAACAATCCAGGGTTCCTATGCATTTTGCTAAAGTGTGAAATCTGATTTTTGCTTTTTTTTTTCCAGGTCTGAAAAGGTTTTTTTCTTTATATTCTTATTTTTTTCCCATCCTTTCTCAAGTTTTTTCCCCATCTTTTTACCTTTACCTCTTTTACTTCGTCCCGCCTCTCCTCTTTCTTCATTCTCTACGTTTTCTCTTTCCTCCCGTCTTTACGTGTTTCCTCTATATCATTTCTTTTTTTTTTCATTTATTTCCAGTTTCCAATACCGAAAGCCTGCTGATTTTAGAAATATCTGTCACAGAATATAAATTGAAGTGTTTTAAATATCAAAATGAATCCAACTTTAATTTTGGATTTTGCTCTATAGTCAAGAAAGATGTGTAGGAATCCTGAAAGTAAATAAACTTAAAAGATCATGAGCAGTATCTCCAGAAAGCTAAATATCTTCAGCTGCACGTTTGAAGCAGAACTACAGCAAAGCGTGGGAGCCTCTGGTGCATTTTGCTTCTGTTTGTTTTTCTTTTTCCCCGCCCTGCGCAGCACTTACGGCCAAGTCGGCGGAGCGAGCTGACTCTCATCAGCGAACCCGCCCATCTGTAAGACACAGGTGCTCGATTTCATGAAGCATCTTTGTAATGTTTCCCTGTAGCCGACAGCATAACGCCACCTGCTCTTCAGCTGCATTAAGTTTCAGTTAGTCTCAGATTAAATATAATTTCTTATGAGGGATTTTGAATTGTACAGCTGGTCTTAAATTTTGCCACACTGAATGTATATTTTTTTTTCTTCTTTTAAATTTATCTAATATATATTTTTTTTATTTCATACGTCTGCGCCTTAGTTTTTACTATCAGGATGATTTTCTTCTTCTTTTTAGTTTGTTCTTAAGGGAAAATTTAGGAATTTTGAAGTAAAGCTCTGTTCAAAGGTTATATAAGCAGTTATGGCTCAGTGACATTAACAATCATCTAGTTAGCATTTCAGTGGATTTAAGCATTGTAGCTTAAAAATGTTGATCTAATGTTGATCTACGCTGCTTTAGAAGAAGAATGTTTGATTTTTTGGGGGGGTTTTTTTGGACCTCAAAAATGACTCTAATGTTATTTATTTGATGCTATGCTGTGGAGCCAAATACCTAAAGTGGTTTTTAATTAATCAATATAACTGATAACATTTGACCAATTGGAAACACTAATAGATTGTTGATACAGTAGTGATTTTTTTTTTCCAGTTGGAAATAAACTATAAAAAAATATCAAATAAAATTTCAAAGCAAAAGTTTTTAACTTTTTTTTCCTCCTGTCCTGCAACTTCAAACTGTAAATTGTAAACCGACCATGCTAAGCAGGGTTACATCCAAAGTGACTCAAACTCAAAGTTTTGACGATAAACAACATGTGTTTAATTAATACACATTGGATCTTTATCTTTGGTCTTAGTTACCCTGAATCCTGCAAGAACTTCTACTACCTTAAAACTCCAGTCTTAATGACTTAACAGTAGTTTGTACTTTCTGAAACCATCCTAATGTTTACATTGGGTTGTTATTTACATGGAAAGTGAAATTAAAGATGTTATGATGCTAATTATCTAATGTCAGAGTCATACAGTATTCAAACCTTCTATAATGAACGTTAGGTTGAAAGTGTGGTAATAAAACTACCACAATAATTAGACTTTTAAAAATGGTAAAACGTCGGGATGTTAGAAATTCTGTTTTCCTTTTTTACTTAAATGTCAATTTAAGAAAAATTAACATAATAATCACTAAATATCAAACAGGGAAAGCTGTAGTTTTTTTTAAATCCATCCTTACCTTTTAATCAACTCTGAAATATCACAGCCAAAATAAAAAAAACAACAAGTATTTACATTGTTGTAGATCATTAAATAATTCATTCACAACTATAACAGTTAACACTGTTTCTAAGGAGTTAGTCTGTTAACTGAAGTAAAGGATTACTAATTCCAATAAATAACTTTTAATTTATTTGAATTTAAATTGTAATTAAATTCAATCAAACTTTAAAATGTCAGCAGTGGTATCTCTATAATAGGTGTAACATAAGAGAAAAGTAGTGTGAAAAATTGAATGCGGCGAATGCTATTATGTAGCAACGCCTTCTATTTCCATTCAACATTCAACTCTTACTCAATAGTCATCCATTACCAACCAGGTTAGTAATGTCGACCACGTTGATCTTAACCAGTATGATATTTTTGAGATGTCGTTCCTTTAAGAAGTTAGTTTTGATCAAGGCGCCTCTCACACCAGCTGTTAGCTTTAGCTTCCAGCACAAGCTAACTGTAATGTAGCTGAAAATAAAGTGAGTGACTGCCTTTAACCTTTAAACAGAGCTGCAGGGATTAATACTCCTTTTTTTTGTCTTTTCTACTTAAAAGTCTGACCAGGTTATAATGAACCCTTTTAAGAAGGACTCATCTTCATGTATGAAGCATATTTTGTGGCATTTTAAGCATTCCTGGATACAGAAAAGCCTATTTGCACTCCATGTAGGGCGTGATTTTAGTTGGAAAACAGACAATTTTTATGCACTCCTTTTTTTTTTTTTTCGTAGCATGGAGTCAAATCAGTAGAAGAAGAATCAGAGCAAAGGTTTTGTAGCAGGAGCTTCGGCGAAACAATACATATATATATATATATATCTAAATATAGATATATATATCCAGGGACTGAGTGCAATGCAGTTCAATTCATACACTTTTTGTTTCTCTTCTTTTGTCTTGAGAATTTGAATATTAAAAGTTCTGCGTGTGCCTTCGTTAACCTCTCCTGCTCTTTCCACCCGGCGGACATCCTCTATCTGCCTAGGCTAGTTAGAGGAACCATCAAAGCCAATTTTTTTTTCCCTCCAGAGTCAGTCCCATATTGAGCATACTTAGCTCAAATATTCAGAGATCCTCCAAGTAGAAGGTTAAAGAGCAGCTCTGTTACACAATGCTCCATTTCCTCTCACTTCATCTGATCTCATTTGCTGCGGACGCCACAGTAGATAAGCCTGCCTTTTTATTCGCTTTTCTTGTTAATGGCTGCAGGCCGATCCTGTCCTCATTCCCCCCCCCCCTCCCCCAGGCTGTAGAAAAAAAGAGCACCGCTATGTGAATAAAGATAACGCTGAAAGTCATACCATTGAGGTCATGGAGACCTAGAAGCCTTTCTGCCACAGCAGCAAGTGTCCTGTTTTTGATGTGTCTCCATGTTTATTGGAACCGATCGCTCTTCTTTACTGAATTTGATCAGTTTGTAAACAAGCAGGCAACTGAAACCTGAGATCTTTTCCCATTTTGAGATAGAAAAAAATAATCTTTGTTGAAAGATGGTTCCTCTTCGATGGGCTCACTTTTTTCCTCCTGATGTCAAGTTAATCAACCCCCCCCAAAACAATCAGTTGTGTTCCAGCCTTTAGTGAATGATTTGATCCGACCTCATGTTTCACTATGAAAATGAAGAAATGCTGTTTAGTATGTGCTGATCTGTCAAAGTAAAAAAAAAAAATGCACCCAATTCCTCTTTGGTGGACTATTCAAGCTGTGATTATAATATATGCATTTGTAGATATCTCCTGTAAACTGATGAGATGTTTGTAAATAAAAACTGATTCTGCATAGTGTACATGACTGTGTTTCCAGGGAATAAAAAACAGATGTCTTACCTTGCTTCTTGTTCTTTTTGACCTGTCTGCCCACAGATGCTGACTTAACATTTGTTCCTTGGGTTTCTGCTTTTATAAAGCAGAAAATTAAAGGTAAATGGGGTAATAAAATAAGCTGCAACCCCTTCAACCTGCTGACTTTTCTTAGTAGTATGTCTTTAAAAGCAGCTGCATTCGAGGTCAGTCAGGTCAGCTGTTCGATGATGTGAAGCAGAAAGGCTCCTTTAACATCAAAAACGGTTTTCTAATGATTTAACTGTAATTCAAACAGCAGATTCAAAAAGTTGCTTCAACTAACTAACTTTTCCAAATTGTTTACTAGTTATTTAAACCACACAGGAAACACAGGGTGAAAATATCCAGTTATTCCTGCAGGGTTATAGTGGTGTCTCCAATGATCAGGTTAGAGACAGGCAACAGCAACCTGGACGACATAGAGACACACGAAACATACATGTAAAGGCTTTAGCAGGAGCATGAAAGCTGGTCAGAGCTGAAAGCTGGTCAGAGCTGATGGGCACCTGCCAACATGATAAATGACTGTAAGAATAATACCAGACTTAAAAAGAAAGGGTTTACATTAAAGCATATGTGTCAAAATGGCCATACCTTAAGATATTTGTAGCTGTAATTGTGGCTACAGGTGTTTTCCATAAAGTGCTGATTTACATATGTACTGTATATTTAACAAGGATTCATCAAATTAAATGTCAGTAAATTATAGAAAAATCGTTACATGTATTTTAAACAATCAATAACTCATAGTACACTTATGAAAAGCTTTAAAATGAATAAAACCGGTGTATTATCTGTTGGAGCCCCTTTATTTTAAAGACAGAGGTGTTCTTGAACCATTTCCTATCGCAATTTATAAACCTGTATCCCTCTTTTTGTGAAATTACAATGTGAATTAACTTTAAGATCTTTTCCTGTTTGGGTGCATATGATGCCGTGCATCATCATGTTGGCCTCCACCATGTTTGTCAAACTTTTAGACATTTTCCTTTGATATAATTTAATATCTTCATTTAGGTGTTGATGTTTTTAAAAATGAAACACAGCACTTTTCAGAAATATGTTGAAATAAAATCTTTCATTTTCTTTCAAATTCACAATTATGCATTCCTTTATGTTGGTCTATTACATTAAATCCTAATGAAATACTTGTTTTCGGTTCAAAAGTACCAAAACACATTAAAATTCTGATGGATATGAATACATTCTACAACATCATACATACAAAAGGAATTCACCATGAGAGCCAAGTAAAATGGTGCAATTTATAAAGTAAAAACAGAAAAACCTGAAGAATGAAAAATACGTTTTTATGAAGATTTTAAAGAAATGTATTAATCCATCCACTGAACCCACTGCCCTGCCTGTTGTTTTGCACCAGAGCAGCAGCCTCCAGAGCAACTTTGGTGAACAATACAATTAGTCACTGCGTCAATCTGCTCACGTCAAAATTCCCCATCATGCTGCTGCTTCATTTATTCCTCTTTTACCACAGATGAATCTGTGCAGACATAAAAAAAAAAAAAACGCCTCCTCACCAAATGACAGCACCTGCCTCCTAAAAAACAACCTCATTCAAAGGGAGAAGGAGAAATTTGCTACCTTATGGATTCTTGTCACGTCTTAGGAATCTTAGCATTTTCCACACAGCCAGCAGCAGCCAGTGGGTTCAAATCTCCAATTCAGGCCAGTGGGTACAGGCTATTTTTAGCCCGGATGAGCCCCCCTATCAGCTTAGTTGACCACCCTTGAATTTATAAAGCATTGACTGTGTCCTTTGGTCAAAGCTGGGAGCATGATAGCGGCTCTTTGAGGAACACAGATAACAGCCTCATCCGACCCCTGTGTTCAGTTTACTGCAGCCCATCTTTAAAAACTCACCCAAAGCTTGCAGCCTCAGGCCTGTGAATAGAGCATCATAATGAATGCTATCACAGCCCATTTTACCTTCTGTCTTATGTAACTCCATGGTCTAAAATAGGTCCTTTTAATTAAGTGTATTTATGTGACCATCTGGTCTTTGCCTCCAGAAAAATCCACTCTCTCATACCGAACCTCTTGGTAAGTCTTTGATTGAATATCACTGTCAGATGCAAACGGAGACATTTTTATCCAACGCGTCTGAGACAAATTAACAAACTGTTGCCTTTATGCAGATTTGATTTGGATCAAAAGAGGCTGCTGCAGGTTTATCGCCGTCACTGATTTTGACAAGTTTCTCAGAACAACGTCGGCTCCAGCACAAAGCAGCTCCTGTTGCTTTGTGTTTGAACTTTGCTGGTAAGGACACATTTAAAAAAAAAAAAAAAGAAGAAACAAGACCAGGACGAGTTGAAACAGCAACCATAGCACTTTTCGTGCTGTGTGCGTCTGGAAAATATCCCCTGCCTGTTCTGTCGAGGACTGACAAGTAAAAGCCCTCTGTCAGTGCTGGCTGTGAGGAGGTTAAGGCATGACAAAGATCCAGTTTTTTTTTTTGTTTTTACTGGAGACTGAAGTTTGGCTTTACTGCTTCCTTTTCAAAGCAGTGACGCTTGGAAGAAGTTTTTAAATTTGCTTACATTATGATGCATAATATTCATACAGAAAATGTTTCTATTATTAAAGAACGTGATGTAGAAGCTTAAAAAAACGTTACTTAAATTGTCTCTCATTCCCACAAAGTCTAAGTTATACTGGTTTCATAATATTCAGATAATCTTCCCTTGCAGAGGTATCATCGCATTAAAACAGGTTCTGGTGTAATTCTAGCAACTGATACCAAGTTAATTTATGTTGCTTGGTTTCCTTGCAAGGCATAATTTACATATATTCAATAAGGTTGCCGAGGTCAGTTTTATTGTAGGAGTTTAATGTTAGTCTGCTTTCTATATTCTACAGCCAGGGATGATGTGTTTAGGGGATCCTAGCCTCCTCTGAGCATCCAGTTCTGACAAAGCAAATTCGTAACAAACTAAGAAGTAAATTGGAAGTTGTTTTCTTTTACTTTGGTTTATTCTGCTCTGTGCATTGTATAGGAGGGGGGGGGCACCATGCATGAGAGCTGACCAGGATGCTTTGGTTTAAAAGCCTCGCCATGACTTCCCCAGACGTTTTTCCTGACATTGTGGCCGAGCAGCTAAATGTTATCCTTCCAGGTTTCCTTCTAAAAGTCTAATTTTCACACTGATAGTTATTGTGTCTGTGTTTGGTTATTTTAAATAATGGTTTGGCTTTAATACTGATAATTAATAGTGGTTGTGACAGAGGTAACTGGTTACATTTACTCAGTTGCTTTGACTCATTTTTTGAAAAAAAAAAAATTACTTTCAGAAGTAGTTTTACAGAATTATACTTTTACAATGTAAAGTATTATTTTACTTCAATAAACTTTCTGGCTCCCTCCATTGTGTTACTTCACTTTATGAAACAAGCTGGTTTTAAACAAATTTGCACCATTGAGAGACACACTGTTTTTGTACTGAAGGGTTATTGGTTAAATGACCTCTCAATATTCTCAGTCATCTGGGTCCTGACAACCACAAAGCAGACTTTAATTGGAAGGCAATGAGACTTTTGCTCAGTTTTTCTGAAGACGATTCCACACCTAGAGTCCTGGACAGGAGTGGAAACATCTTCAGAAAAACTAAGTGAAAGTCTAGTTATGTTTAAATTAAAGCCTGTTTTGTTGAAATCGGTTAAAGGTTATTTTCCACTCTGAGTCTGTTGTTTGGAGACTGAGTGAAAATACAGTAAACAGTTTACTGTAATTTACCCTATTCTACATAGTCTAACTATTGATTGATTTTTTAATATTAGAACTTAAACTTAACAATTCTAGAAATGAAAAATGATCATTTTCTACCAAAGTAAAAAAGATTTGCATCACTTTTGCTCTTGTGTAACTAGTGTGCTTAAAACTGCTAAAGATTGCTGGCTACATTCAGAGGCTTTGGACACTTTGTGTGTTAAAATGAATCTTTTGAGGAAGAAAGAAAGAAAGAAAGAAAGAAAGAAAGAAAGAAAGAAGAAAGAAAGAAAGAAAGAAAGAAAGAAAGAAAGAAAGAAAGAAAGAAAGAAAGAAAGAAAGAAAGAAAGAAAG